>ML817492.1:37624-57241 GCA_009831015.1 Picea engelmannii | reverse complement strand
TGATGACTACTTAATATTGATCTATTAAATTTAATAAATACATGATTATTAAAATGCAGTGATAGCATAAATTTTATTTTTAATATTCCAAGTATGAATTACTACCCTTTCTTATTAATGAATCTCTGATTTACAATTTAAAATTTTGAAAATAATTACAGAATATTAAACGAAAATGATAATTTGTATCATTTGAAACAAAAAATTATAGTTAGAAGGATATGAAACAGGACATTAGAAATAAAAATAAGAATAATATTATGAAAAAAGTATAATACCTAATATTGAAATGATGGAATCAAGGATGCCTTATATCTCAACAACTAGGGATGTTGAGGGATTGGGAAATCCCATGGAAATATTCTGTGGATGAACTGGAACGAGCACACATCAAAATTGTAGATAAGGAAGACAAGTTGGTTTGGGTCTTTAATGACTCGGGTGGTTCATATGTTTTACTATGTTTTCATTGATGTCAAAGGGTTGATGTCAAGTATTGTCATAGTAATATCATTGATGTATTGATTGTTGGATCATGTTTTCATGGATGTAATTGATGTCATGAGGTGCCATCGTGATGTGTTGTCATTGATGTAAAGGTTTATCATTATCGTATCATTTTTTATGTATTGCCATGGTTTATAGGAAGTATCCAATGGATGAACTCCAAAGTGGTTCCCTTATGGTTAAATCCCTCATGGGAAGACATTTTGCAAATTCCAAATAGATAAGTGGTTTGGTATCCCCAACAATGTAGAATTTGATTGAGGAATAATGAAATGAAAAACAATGAATTTGCAAGTGAGGCTATTCTATATGGATAGTGCTCGTCATTCTGTATCCAGTGATCTGTGGAACTTCACATAACTCCTCATGGTTAGATATTTATGGCCATCTGAAGTTGGAAAACCCTCATGAGTTTCCTACAAGCCCCTAGAAGGTCAAAGAACTCAAATTATTCTCGAAGATCCTAGAAGGAATTGACCAGTCAAAGTGGTTAGTCATGGGTTAAGTGGTTGCAACAAGAAAACAATTAAAAATAAGTTAGTTGCAACTATAAGTGGTGATTTTACTATTTATGGATAAATTGGTTGTAAGTGGACAAGTGCTTAGAAGTGGGTTATCCCTAAAAGAAGGAAGTTGGGTAAAGTTAGTTAGAAGGTGTTAATGCTCTGTAAATTCCCAGAGGTTGTCAAGAGGTAGAAGAAATTTATCAAAGGTAACTTTATCCAACCACTTTGAAACTGGGATCTAGCCCTGCCAGCTTCGGAGAGGGATCTCTCTGTAAGATTTAGATAAGTTCTAGGTTTCAGATATTAGGCTAGTTAAATAAATGGGACTGTGTTGTTTTGTTTTATAAAATGGCTGAAATATTGCTTACGCATCCATTGGGCTATGGGGTCTGTGTTAATGTTTGAGATCTGAGAACGGATTTTATTAGGTCTCTTCACGGGGCAGGATAATGCCAATGTTGGATTCTTGAGAATTTAAAGTGATGGATAGCAGAAATAGATGAGATGATCAACTACAGCAAAGAAGCATTGAAGAATTTCTTTATCACAGCATCAGAAGATAAACACTTAGATCTTTAAAATCCATAAACAGAGTATATGAAGATAAATTCTGCAACTTTAACTTCTTTTAAATGATCAGATATAGAAAACAAGATTATAACGAAGTAATATAAACCATTCAACGAAGAGGAGTAAACATCGCCAACAGTTAACACGTAGGAATCCTGTGAAACACCCTTTTTATTACTGGTAGATCTCTTCAAAAAAATTATAGTTTACATCTTGCTTGGGCGTAAATATCAACCCCCAATACTTTGAAGTTTGAAGTATTTATAAGAAAAAAAATACAATTGATCATGTCATTAATGATCAGGACATGGTAGAATCTGAATCTAACTAACTAGGTATCAAAATACAGAATTGTAGGAACTGCTAATGATCTATCGGATTTCTTTGAGATGATTTCGGAAATGTTGTTGGTGACTCATCAACTTGACTTTTACTACTCTGCGTGTTGATTTGTACATCCACATCATCTTCTAGTAAATCAAGTCACACAGGTCGTCCCATCTCTGCTAACTGGGGATGTTGACTTTGAGAAGCCTTCAGTACACCTCATCCGTCTCTGTATACTTATTGAAGGTGGGTTTGGTGATGAAAAGATACTTTATCTCATGTTGAATACTCAGGTCTAATCTCAGAGTTTCCAAGAATGCTTTGCCTGTGACGCTGCCTTTTATGCTTGTGAACTTGGACCCATCCTTTGCCACTGCAAGAATCTTTTTTTTATAGTCTGAGAGAGTAATCAACTTATTATTGATCACAAATAAACTTGGGAGACCTTTCTTATGCAAAGATTCAGTCTTTCTAAAAAACATTTGTACTGTGACATCCATTGCCTAAACTCTCTCTTAGATTTGCAGCATTAGTCCCCTCTTGGTCAAGACTCTCTTAACTTCAAGAATTGTTTCAGTCATGTCCTCAATTTGCAGGGCTTCCAACTCTTCTTTTGATTTAGAATTTAAGAATTTGATTATCTCGTTGGCCTCTATAGGCATTTCTCCCAGTTCTCCCTCTATCCTATCGATGGCATGTTTGGCTCTCTGCACTAGATCATGTTGTTCAAACATGATTTGTATCAGGGGCCAAATCTCTATCACTGACTGACAGATGTCCATCAAAATATTTTATTTGGCCTCTGACAGAGTCTTAGCCATGATTGTTTATTTCTGCAGCTATTGTAGTTCTTGTTTGAGTTTGTCTAATTTATACCTCTCGGTGTTGTAGCTAGCCTGGAATGTGGAATTCAACTTTTCAAGATTTTGAATCTCTTCTTGTAGTTTTCTGATTTCTGCCCCTTGCAGAGTCATATCTTCCATCACTTTTTCAAATTGTTATGTTGCATCTGGAGCTGTCACTGATGTTGCTGCTGGAATTTCCCCTGTGGTAGTTGATGTTGTCATTGTTGTACTAACTCCTGTGATTGGGACTGCATTCAATGGTATGAATTCCATTGGCACATTCTTCTCCTTCTCCTTGACTAGATTGTCTAGCTCGGCTTCCATTTCTTTAATATGAGCGTTCTTCTCTATGATCAAATTCAACATCTCTTCTTTCTAGCCTTCAGTCTCGGCCATCTCTTTAGCCTGCGGATCTTCAGTAGCAAATATTTTCAATTGTTTCCTTAGAGAATCTATGTTAGCATTCTTCTTTTTTATCAAATCTTCTGCTGCTTTAGTAGTGGCCTGATCATACACAATTTTGAGCACCAGTTCTTCCAGGGACTTAATTTTGTTATCCTTTGCAAAAGATGACACCTTCTCCAGCTTCAGCTGAGTCTGGAAATTGTTCAACGAAACCTGTAGCTTTTTTGCGGTCGTGGAGGTGTTCACCAAGGTTGAGAAAATCATTTCTCTGGTTTATCTATGTAAATCCATTTGATCATTCGGATGTACGTCTGCAGCATCGAACTCAAATGTTGCCCTTTTATAATCAGAAATTGGTTTTTTCTTAGGTACGTGTGCCTACAAGTAGGCCATGTGCATTCTCCCCTTTTTTGTATCAAAGGTGGATAGTATTCTATGTTGAGATGTGGCTATTTGTTTCCAAAATTGATCATAGGTATTATTCGTCAGCATCTCATTTTTCTTCTTGATCGGGTTACATTTCTCAAAAAGGTTCATCCCTGCAGGATCATGTGCGGCCCTGGTTGTTAATGTTGTATCACCTGTTTATTCGACGAGGAGGTGGACATCGTCGGCTGGCTTCCTGAGGAAAATGGAGAATGTTCCCTTTCCATGACTGTAGTAGATTGAGTCTCTTCTCCACCTATAACGAACCCCTCAACCAACCTGAGGCCGGGGTATGCCACTCTAGAGAAACCACTCATGCTCTGACACCAGTCGCTAACATTCCCAGCCAAGAGGCTGGGACATGCTACTCTAGGGAATGTCTTTCATTCCCTTACTATGGAACATACAATAGCATACCCAGTAGTCAACTAACCAATGCCACCTAAATTTACTCTTTAGACTGCATGCAACTAAAAAATATACATACAACACGCTCGCAGAAGCTTTACTTCTAAACATAAACAAACCATTACTTTCTATAACATACGACTTTTATATTAAAATAACAGTGATTACCGATATGCCTCATTTACAAGAAATTACCCATAAGAACACAAGAAACATAGTCACATATATGATAAAATCGTAACATGGGTATGTAAATAACAAAGCAGCATATCCATATATCATACAATTGGTACTTATCTTAGAAAGACTATCACCAACTACTTACACACCGTCCACAAACCTCCCAGCCATAGACTACACTGTTCATCACTCTCAACAATGAATCACCCCCTAGCTAGGACTGAACTCCACCCATGGTAAGGGATTTATATCCAGGCTAAGGCTCGTGGACAATAGGAAAGACTCCATCTCAGGTGCTCACTCAACTAACAGCCTACAGCCTCTCATTCCCCACATTCTTATCCCACCCAAAGAAGTGTGCCCCTTCTCTACTCAACAGTCCCTCGGCTGCCCCACTTCCCTTCCAGGGCTTCAGCAACAGGTTGGACCGGAAGTCTCAGAGCATTGCAGTTGCAATATAGCACCAATGGAAATCAATCCACAATAATTCTCTCACCCAGAGAAATTCTCACAAGCTTGAAAACCTGCTTCTTCAATCCCACTCTAAGCTAACCAAGTACACCAACCAAAAGGGACAGAAAAACAGGTTTCAAAAAGGTGGAATGGTTGTCTCTAGGATAATGGAATGTATGAGTGAAAATGGTCATGGAGTCATTGACTGGATAACTGAGTGTGTTTTTGGAATCACTCTGAACTCTCTGTCAACAAATGGTCCCCTGGTGGTTTCCCCATGTTTTCCTCTCGTCAGTTCCCCCCCCTGAATCCCCCTCTAGGCTAAGTCTCTCCACGATATGAATGCATGTCCCCAACTTGACACTTGTCATATCGGAAGTTAATTTTGTCCACTTGTCCCCAACTTTAGAACTTAGGATAAACTAATTATCCATACTTTATGTTTTAGGAAATATTAATATAATATTCCTTGACTTTTGGCCATCCCTTACCCTAACTGGTGAAGTTCAGTCCCCCATCTCTTTTATTGTGGTCGGTATGTGTGCAGTTATGTATTTTATACTAATCATGAGTCAAGTACAAAGTAGGTGCATTATCCCTTGACATCTAGGCGCGCTGACCTAATTCCAAGACATAAGCATTCTAGCTTATAATACTGGCTCACCAGCCTATAATGAAAATTATATACACAAAGGTTCATTGACCTTAATATCGCACGCACTTTGTTACTGTGCATTGTATCCTCTATCTTTAAGGTTGTGTGCACCTTAGTTACTGCGTGCGGTTTTCAGAATGTGCACATTACATCCCGTTACTGCGTAGTATATGCGCGCACCATGCCATGAAAGGTGTATTACAAAAATGATGTCTAAATAGCTCACTAGCTTAAATATACTTGTATTATATTTACATTTGGGTTCGGCCAAGGGATATTACAATCCCCTCCCCTTATTTATGCAATGTCCTCAGTGCATCATGTATCCATATACAACAAAATTTTCAAAATTCTTCAAAAAGATGTGGGTACTCTGCCCGCATTGCATCCTCATGCTCCCAAGTACTATCTTCAGGTATGTACTAGGTCCATTGGACCTTTACAAGCCATATGGCTCAATTCCGGAGTTGTTTGATTTTTCGATCCAGGATGCGCATCGGATGAACTTGGAAAGCGCCTTCTTGCTCCACCTGAATAACATTCCAATCAATAACATGATTAGCATCAGGTATATATTTCTTTAGCAATGATACATGGAAGACATTATGAACAAACATAGATGCAGGCAATGCAATCATATAAGCAATGGGACCAATCCTTTCTAGGATTTCAAATGGTCCACAAAATCTAGTTGCTAACTTGGCGCAGCTTCCCAACTTCAGGGAACTCCTATTAGCTTTCACTTTCAAGAAAACATGATCACCCACTTTGAATTCTTTGTGGATTTTGTTTTTATCAGCAAAAATTTTCTGTCTGTCTTGGGCATCTTTCAAATTCTTCTTAATTTTTAACATTTGGTCCTCCATCTCCTTGAGCAACTCTGGCCTGACTATTGTTCTATCAGCTGGATTATCCTAGCTTACTGGAGTATTGCACCTTCTTTCGTAAAGTTCTTCAAATGGGCTCATTTTCAATGATGCCTGATACCCATTGTTATAAGTGAATTCTATCAAGTGTAGGTAGTCTTCCCATTTCAATGGTTTGTCCATCACATACATTCTCAACATATCTTCTATCACCCTATTCACTCTTTCTGTCTGTACATCAGACTCGGGATGATAAGTTGTACTAAAGTTCAGATTCGTTCTGAATCCTTTGAACAATCCTTTCCAGAAATTCGAGGTGAATTTTGGATCTCTGTCAGACACAATCGTTTTAGGAATTCCATGCAATCGTGCCACTTCCTTCGTGAAAATATCAACAACATCTATTGCTTTGTGAGTAGTTTTTAGTGGAATAAAATGGGCAGCTTTTGTAAGCTTGTCCACCACTACCATAATAGAATCATGTAGCTTGTCTGTTCTAGGCAATCCCATAATAAAATCCATTGTCACCACTTCCCACTTCCATTCAAGAATGGGAAAAGGTTGCAGCAATCCTTCTAGGTGCCTATGCTTTGTTTTAACTTCCTGGCACTCCATACACCTAGTGATGTGTTCTGCAATTTCTCTCTTCATACCTGGCCAAAAGTATTGTCTCTTGACCATTGTTACGGTTTTCTGATATCCAGGGTGTCCTACATAAGGAGAATTATGCATCTCATGCAAAATTATACATTTCAAGTATTGGACATTTGGTATAAAAATTATGTTCTTGTGCAACAGTATTCCATCTACTCCCAACTTATAATTATCCATCCTTTGTGATGTCTTACCTTGATGTAGCATTGCTACCAATTCTCTGTACTGCAGATCTGTATTTGCAGTCTCCAAATTTTTTTATTTTAACATCATTCTGATACATGCTGATGGTTGTAGCATGAAGCTCATGCACCCTCCTACTGAGTGCATCAACCACTTTATTTTCTTTCCCTTTGATATGCCTTATATCAAAGTCATATTTGCTTAGAAATTCTAACCATCTGCTTTGTCTAGCATTTACATTTGGCTGATCAAATAAATATTTCAAACCATTGTGGTCTGTTCTTAGCTCAAACCTCTTTCCCATGAGGTAGTGTCTCCATTTCCTCAGGGCATGCACTATAGCTTCCAACTCCAAATCATGAGTGGCATAGTTTCTTTCATGCCCCTTCAACTTCCTTGATTCATAACATATCACAAATCCATTTTGACTGAGTACCCCACCCATTCCTTCATTACATGCATCTGTGCATACAATGAAATCTTCATTTGGGTCTGTGATCCTTAGTATTGGAGCACTTGTCAATAATTGTTTCAAATGTTGGAAACTTCTTTCATAGTCCATCGTCCATTGTAACTTCATACCTTTCCTTTACAAGGAAGTGATTGGGTGTGCTATCTTCAAGAATCCTCCAATGAATCTCCTGTAGTAACCTGCAAGGCCCATGAAAGCTCTGACCTCTGTCACATTCTTTGGTGCTGACCATTCTCTAATGGCTTCTACCTTCTCAGGGTCCACTGCTATCCCATCTTCTGAGATGATGTACCCCAAATAATGAATTTGTTTCTGATAAAATGATCACTTGCTCAATTTGGAATACAACTGATGCTCCCTTAATACTTGCAACACCATCCTCAAATTATGTTCATGCTCTTCCTCTGACTTGGAATATATAAGAATGTCATCCAAAAAGACAATGACAAACTCTTCCAAATACTCTCAGAAAACACCATTCATTAAGCACATGAAAATAGCTAGTGCATTTGACAATCCAAACGGTACCACTGTGAACTCATAATGACCATACCTTGTCTTGAAGGCAGACTTGCTAATATCTTCTTCTTTAATTCTTACCTGATGGTATCCTGATCTGAGATCTATCTTTGAAAATATCCTTGCATCCTTCAATTGATCAAAGAGGTCATCAATCCTTGGTAGAGGATATTTGTTCTTAATAGTCACTTTATTCAATTGTCTGAAGTCAATGCACAATCTTAACGTTCCATCTTTCTTTTTCACAAACAAGACTGGGGCACCCCAAGGTGATACACTTGGGCGTATATACCCCTTCTTCAGAAGTTCTTCAAGCTTCATTTGAAACTCCTTCAATTCTGGTGTACTCATCATGTAAGGAGTTTTTGATATTGGCACTGCTCCAAGCATCAAATCTATAGAGAAATCAATGTCTCTCCTTGGGGGTAGTCCTGGTACTTCCTTGAATACATCTTCAAACTCTTTCAGGACTGCATAATTCTCCAAATTTGGTACCTTGTCTTTAGGTGTATCCTCCATATGAGTTGCAAATATTTGACATCCTCTTCTATAACATTTCTTCAGTTGTAATGCTGAAATTTCTCTAACGATTACTGCCCTGGGAATTCCCTGCACTTTCTTTTGGTTCCCTTCTTCATCCAAGAAAGTGAATGATTTGTTATGAAAATCCAATAGAGAATGGTGTGGGTCCAACCAATCCATCCCAATTAAACAGTCATAGGAACCTAAGGGTAAGATGTTCAAATCTGCCTTGGTATTTAGTCCATTCATGTCTATGAGGCAGGACTTAACCATCTCATTGACTTTTCTTCTGGCTCCTGTAACCAGTTGCACCAACCAGGATTTCCCATGCTTGCTTCTTGGTAATTGCAAACTTTCCACCATCTTTGGGTCTATATAACTATGGCTAGCTCCTGAATCAATTAAAATAGCAAGAGTTTGGTTGTTGATCATACCTTCCACTTCAATCATGTGAGACTAATACTCTGCTTGCTTGTTGTCCAGGGATTCATAAATCCTTGGCACATTTATGCCCATGTCCTCTACTGTCTCAGCTCATTGTACATTGTGAATAGCCTTACCTTTTTCGTCTCTGTGAGGACAATCTTTGAACCTATGGTCTCCTTTACAACCCCAACATTGCATAGGTGGTTGTCTTGGCCCTTGACTCCCTATGTCAATCGCTCTGGTTTCCTTATGCGTTTTCTACCATTATGGATTATTTTTGAAGAATGGTGTCTTAGCTCCCTTCTTTCTCTGATCCATCTTGAATTTCCTATTGTCTTCCCAAGCCTTTTGGAAAGCTGGTCTTGCTTTCAGCTGGTCATATAAGCATTTATCTCTTCTTATGGTCTCTTCTAATGTCTTGGGATCATCATAGTGTATTTTGTCATTTATGAATGATGGAAATCCACTTAAGTATTGTTGAATCTTGACCGTCTCATCCTTAATGAAAGAGACATATTTCAACAGTTCCATAAACCTTCTCTCATATTCATCTATGGTCATACTTCCAAGCTTGAGTTCAAAGAACTCTTTCATTTTATTTTCATAGTATCTCTTGGTCAAGTACTTCTTCTCAAAATACTTCTTGAATTCTCTCCAAGTAACACTTTTCTCTACAATGTGCTGTACCTGTATAAGTTGATCCCACCACATGGAGGCCTTTCCTTTGAGTTGATAGATATCAATTCTACCTTCAGCATGAGAAGAATAATTATGCAATTGAAAATACTTCCTCATGCCTAGCAACCATGTTTCGGCATCTTCATCCTTCTTGTGCTCACCATCAAATGTAGGAGGTTCGATTTTGTTCATTTATCCTCGCAGCTCATCCACCCCAGATATCTTATACCTTCTGATAGGGGATAGGCTTGAGTTGTTGCCTACTCTCTTATGGGAATGTCTATGGGAATGATGGTGATGTTTACTAGCACTTTTTACTTCTCTCTTCTCCTCTGAATATTTGTGACTCTCATATCTACTTGAGTCACTCTCCTTAGCCAATTTCTTCTCTATTATGTTCAAACCTTCCAATAGTTTCATGTTGAATTCATCCTACTTCTCTTTGGTTTTCATAAGCCTTTCATTATCAAATTTATGTCTTTGGACATCCTTCTGCAAATTCTTAATGGTCTCATCCATATTCATATCTTCATTCCTTTCTTCTCCATGTCTGTTGGAGTTCGTTCCTTCCATGCCCAAATGGACATCCATCCCTCTGCTCTTCTCTGGATGACTGTAATTCTCTTGTGCCTCTTCCATTACTACGGACTCTGCACTGTTCTATCCTGACCGAGTTGTTGTTAATTCTGCAAAACGTGCAGCCATCGAAACTTATTAGACTAACCAATCAGCAATTCATGAGAATATGCACCATTTCGATTCAACATACACGTCAACATTATCACTCCTAGTTTCCTAGTGTTATCACCATGATAATTTTAGAGAAGACCCAAGTCTCGAGAATGTTGACGCACAGTTCCTTCCGCGATACACTCGCACAAGAAGGTGGTATTATCGAAACCACTTTCGCTAAGATGCGGTATTACGTGTCTCAACATGTCAAATCCACCACTCGTGGAGCGGGTGACGGCTAGTTAGTTCACCCTGCTTCATTCGTTCGGTACTTCACATCCATGTGACGTTAGCTGAACTCCACCATGTAATGAACTCAAAACCTAATCATTTGAAATGGATTGGCTGAGCATGGCAACCCAACGCTCCTTGTACGTAATTTGTCTACGCTTCATAAATGGAGTTCTATAATTACTACTCCTCAAGTATGAAATTATCTGCGTATCCATACCCATAGTAATATTCAAGCTGCTCGACTTCCTCCTCTCTGTAGAGACACATTTCGATATCCTCAATCTGAGATACATGGACAAAGCTAAGTCGAGTGAGACTGGTTATTCGAGCAACATGCTAGGCTTTCCTGCGACTAAGGAGGAAAGGGTCCTCAGACATCTTCTAGAAACTAAATTCCACACAGAGCCGGTTATAGACTCACGATTGGAAGTCAAGTTGAATCTCATTATAAAGGATTTAGTCATCAACAGGTCATCTGCTAAGAAGAAAAGGAGTAAGCAGCATAAGAAGGAGGAATCTATGGTTGAAGCGACCGACAGTGTTGGAGAAAATCAATCAGTCTGATTAGACTCCTCTTTAAAGGCGGAGATCACTAAGCTGAAGTAAGTCTTCAACTAAGATAAGCATGTCTCAGTGAATTTTGAACAGCCAATAGTGGAGGTAAAGAGTACCAGAGATGATAGGCATGTTCTTCAGCGACCCTTTTTACAACAGGCTAACTGTTGTCATCAACCTTTTGTAATTTTGTGATTAATATGATTATATAAATACAGAAACAAATTTTAGACTGTTTCATTACAATTTCTATCTGGTAATGTTATGACTCTTGTTTTCTTTTATAAGATTTTTTCTTGTAATCTTATATTTTATTTTCATCTGTCTAAATTGGAAGAAATTAAAATTCAGAATTCTTTTTAATTAATGCTTCAATGCGGTTATGTGTTTATTTTTCTTTTATCATCATGCAATTTAAACTCAGAATCCTCGCCTTCTAAGCGACTTCGTGCACATTAACTTGACCTGTTCATTTATATTATTGTGCATAGAAATATTACAAGGTAAACCCTTCTCCGCGCACCTAAATCTACTGTGCATTTCTTCTTCGTCGTACCGACTACTTATGCACACTATTCTGACATTGTGCATCAATATCTACTGCGCATAGTTCGATATTGCGCACCGATATTCCACATGCATTTTTGTCCTATGCATGCACCATGTCAATTTTAACATATTCCTTCGCGCTCAAATATCTATGCATACTACTGAATACACCGCCGTGAAACAACTTATACTCGTACTTATGCACGTAACAACAAAAATCCTCTATGTTAAGAAATACTTGCACACCCCATGTGCACCTTACTAGGTATGTGCTTATCACGCAAGGATAATTTCAGTGTGTGCATCTACGCATAATAATCTTCCACGCGACGCCACAATTTACCGTGCACACTGGCACGCCACGGTTTTTCGTGCAGTGCCAAACTTACCATGCACACCAGTACACCAACCGTTTTCCAAGGACACTTTATGACTCTAATTCTGGTCACTTCAAAGTTACTTTTCTGTGAATATTCACTTTGATTGTAATTCTTTTGGCCCATCCAAGATCAATGTTGAACTGAGGCTCTGATACCATACTGTAACGAACCCCTTGACCAGCTTGAGGCTGGGGTATGCCACTCCAGGGAAACCACTCATGCTCTGACGCCAGTCGCTAACATTCCCAACCAAGAGGTCAGGACATGCTACTCTAGGGAATGTCTTTCATTCCCTTACTGTGGAACATACAGTAGCATACCCAGTAGTCAACTAAGCAATGCCACCTAAATTTACTCTTTAGACTGCATGCAACTAAAACATATACATACAACACACTCGCGGAAGATTTACTTCTAAACATAAACAAACCATTACTTTCTGTAACATACGACTTTTATATTAAAATAATAGTGATTATCGATATGCCTCATTTATAGGAAATTACCCATAAGCACACAAGCAACATAGTCACATATATGATAAAATCGTAACATGGGTATGTAAATAACAAAACAACATATCCATATATCATACAATTGGTACTTATCTTAGAAAGATTGTCACCAACTTATTACAGACCTTCCACGAACCTCCCAGCCATAGACTACACTATTCATCACTCTCAATAGTGAATCACCCCCGAGCTGGGACTAAACTCCACCCAGGGTAAGGGATTCCTATCCAGACTAAGGCTCATGGACCACAGGAAATACTTTGTCTCAGGTGCTCACTCAACTAATAGCCTGTAGCCTCTCATTCCCCACATGCCTATCCCACCCAAGGAAGTGTGCACCTTCTCTGTTCAACAGTCCCTCGGCTACCCCATTTCCCTTCCAGTGCTTCAGAAACAAGCCAGATCAGAAGTCTCAGAGCATTGTAGTTGTAGTCTAGCACCAACAGAAATCAATCCGCGGCAATTATCTCACTGAGAGAACTGCTCACGGGCCTGACAACCCACTTCTTCAATCCCGCTCCAAGCTAACCAGGTACACCAACCAAAAGGGACAGGAAAACGAGTTTCGAAAAGGTGGAATGGATGTCTCTAGGATAACGAAATTTATGAGTGAAAATGGTCATGGATTCATTGACTGGATAACTGAGTGTGTTTTTGGAATCACTCTGAACTCTCTGTCAAAAAATGGTCCCCTGGTGGTTTCACCCTGTTTTTCGCTCGTCATTTCTCCCCCCTGAATCCCCCTCTGGGCCAAGTTTCCCCACGATATGAAAGCATGTCCCCAACTTGACACTTGTCATATCAGAAGTTACTTTTGTCCACTTGTCCCCAAATTTATAACTTAGGATAAACTAATTATCCATACTTTATGTTTTAGGAAATATTAATATAATATTCCTTGACTTTTGGCCCTCCCTTACCCTAACTGATGAAGTTCAGTCCCCCATATCTTTTATCGTGGTCGGTCTACATGCAGTGATGTATTTTATATTAATCATGAGTCAAGTACAAAGTAGGCGCATTGGCCCTTGACATCTAGGCATGCTGGCCTAATTCCAAGACATAAGCATTTCGGCTTATAATAATGTCTCACCAGCCTATAACGCAAATTATATACACAAAGGTTCGATGACCTTAATATCACGTGCACTTTGTTACTGCACATTGTATCCACTGTCTTTAAGGTTGCACGCACCTTAGTTACTGCATGTGGTATTCAAAATTTGCACATTACATCCCTTTACTGCACAGTATATGCACGCACCATGCCATGAAAGGTGTATTACAAAAATGATGTCTAAATAGCTCACTAGCTTAAATATACTTGTATTATATTTACATTTGGGTTCAGTCGAGGAATATTACACCACCAGACTTTTCAAGTGTATGAATGGTCTTGGGCCTTTTTCTATAAACCTAGAAATCATCTGCTAAGACTTCAGTGACCAAGGGAGATACATATTTCCTGGGTCTTTTCTCTGTTGGTGCCTGAGGGGTATCAGTCTGTGCAATGTTGGTAGAAGGGGGTTGTTGTTTGGTATCTCTCAGAGTGTTCTCCTCCCACTATGTCTGGTTCATGAACTTCTCGATCTCTGGTTTGGGAACATGAGTGTATGGAGAGATTTTATTCCTTAGTCTAGTTTCTGCAATGATACCACAGGGATCGTAATGCCATGGGAAATTTTTCTTGAACTTCATATCCAGTAACAACTTGTTTGCCTCTTCTCCTGTCACTCTGCTATTGCAGATGAAAGAACCTATTTGAACTTTAATATGTGTCATTGTTTCATGGAAAACTACACAGGAGATCTAGCTAAAGCAAGTACAAACAAAGCTTATCAAGAAAGGAAAAGAGTTTCAGTATGGAAGAATGAGATAATATATTCACACTACTCCAATGAGTTGATGATTGATACATATATAATTATCAATATGATACAATGAATGAGTGGAATACACTCATATATAGGGAAAAACATTCCATAATTAAGAAAAGCAATCAAGTAGTTAGCTTTCCTTAGGAATGTACGCATGCATAATAGTGATGGTAGAAATAGAAATTCTAAAATAGAACTAGTCAATTAACTCCCACTGAACTAGTGTTGAAAATAGAAATTTCTCCAACACCCCCCCTGAACATCACTATGGAGTAAAAAATGAGTCCCGACTGCTAGGACATTTTAGGTACTCATGTACAATGAAACTAATGAACACTGAATAAAAGTGAGGAAAGAGGGAAAACCACGTAGGAACAAAAGCCCCCCTCAAAAGATAATGTATCAAAAGAAGAAAATGGCAGTTGTTAGGAAACTGCGTTCTTCACTGCAAGATGATCTCGCAAAGTCTGAAAATTCTGCTCATTGAAAGTCTTCGTGAAGATGTAGAAATATTTATGGATCTGATGAATTCCTTTGGTAACCTGTCGGGCCTTGTACCTCTATATCCTGTGGACCCATCTACACCTGAAAATATTCTTTTCTGGTGGACGTGGAACTAGATTCCAAGTCTGTTTCTATAGGTGATCCAAAAATGAAGGTATTATTGATAAATTGCAAATTAGTTTAATGTACTTTTTGCATCGAATCGTTAAGAATGCGAAATACATAAACTTGTTATCTTGTTTGCGGAATATCAAATGTGACTTTTACTTTATGCTTATTTATGTATAAAGAGATCATCCATTAATATTCATGCTGCAAATGAAGAGAATAGAACAACATAACAGAAAGAGAAATAGAGACAAGAGGTTGATAACAGAGTTCACCAATCGTTGGCTACGTCTTCGGGCCCACTTCCAAGTGGAAGACCTCTTTATTTCTTTTTAAAATGCTCAAATTTCTCTTACAATGCTCTTTGTTGTTACATTACATGCTTCATGTATTCTATACAAGACCTCCTTGATCAGATTCATGCATGCACCATCAAAATCCTCTCAACAACATAAGAAAAACACCTCTCAAAACATGAGAAAAAGGCCAAAATTTACAAACTGCTCCTTCAAAACCCTACATCAAAAAGTCCCCTCTCAAGCTCAAAAAGCCTTAAATTTATAGTATTTAGGCCCAACAAGAGAATCCCAACTTCCCCTAAATATCTGGCCTCTTTTTGGGATCAAATCCCCCTTTAAATGGCCAAAATATCCAAAAAAACTGTGAAATTTGGGCTTTTCTAAAGTAAAAAAAAAAACCATTTTTAACAAAAATACACAGAGTATCCCCTTTTGGGCTGGGCGCGCCCTTGGCTCCTATTCATTAGGAATCTACATAGGATCACAAGCTAAAAAGGAGGGTGATTAGCTGGGCTAAGCCCCTTTCGAAGCGCGCCCCCCTGTTCTCATGGGATTCTCCTCAAAACCAGGGCTGAGGTTTATCCATTGGGTGCCCCCCTTGTTAGTTTATCACCTTTATTATATTATTTTGTGCTTTAGTGTTACAAGCACCACCAAGGGTGTGTTGGCAAGGAACCTTTGTCAAAGTCTTGGGCTGACCCAAGAGATCATGGGATCAAACCCCATGGACTCCAATAAAACTTTTTCCACCAACCATTAACCAATACCATGGTGCCACGTGGCACCCAACCATTTGCCAAACAAATGCCACTTGCCAGTTGTTGGTTGGATCCTTGTCACTAACCAGTCACCTTCTACTGGACTGCCACTTGTCACCACTTGTCTCTGCCATGTCAGCACTGCTGATGTCATGCTAATGTCATCATTTGATTGGACCTGTTGACTTTTTGCTTGTTTGAGAAAATGGTCAGAGTACGATAACTCTCGCATACAGTGTTCGTTTGAGAAAGTAAATATATGGCCGGAATTGGGAGAACGATTCGAACACAATGGTGTTAGTTTCATCCAATTCTAAGAACTTTGATTTTTGAGCATTTTCTGAGCATGGGGAGCCTCCTAGATCAGTAGGAGTGATTCATACTCCTTCTACATGGTTGCTTGCCATAATGGATTTCCCACAACCCTATTGTAGGTTTGTGGATCAGTCGATTGAACCATATAACAATGCATGGGCATCGCATGTTCTGAAGATGAAAGTACATGAGAAGGCTCCTCATGATGAGATCGATTCATCCTCGAATCCAATGGATTCCCTACAAGGTTTCATGCTACCTGAAGTGTGGTATGTGCCTTCTTGGGCATATGTTGAAGATTCGGCACTGGCTTCTTATCTGGCTGTACTACCTTCTTATTTCCATGTACAGAATCTAAGTGTATGGAATCATCTATGATGTCTGAAACTGATGGAAGAATAAGAGTATATGCATGTTTCAATGGAGGTGCATGCAAAGTACTCTCCTTATGTGTAAGTAGAATAGAGGAGTCATCATCAGAAAACTTAGTGAATTTATACAACCTTGACTTGTGATCCACCTCACCAATTGCAATGACGAAATTTTCATGAATGTCAATTACTGAAACTGAATCTGATGTAAATTCAACCTTTTTAGCTTTCTGAGTGATCTGATAAATTGAGAGCATATTCATAGAAAGATTTGGAACCTGTAAAACATTCTCAAAACTTCCATTGTGGAGTTCCACTCTCCCTTCTCCTTCTACTGCTACTGCAGTATCATCCCCCATGATAATAGGGGGTCTTGAGCATGGACTCAAAGAAGAGAAAACTTCCTCTTTCGTTGCCATGTGATGGGATGCACCAGAATCTATAATCCATGAATTAGATGAGGAATTAATTGCAACCAAAGCATAATGATTACCTTTCTTAGGAGTAGGATATTCTTCCTTCTGCTTCTTGACTCACTCTGGAATGAAGTTTCCAAGGTTGTTCTGCTGAAGTGCATGTGCCATAAGATCGATTTGTTTCTTCATGCATGTGGATTCTTAATGATTTGGGAATGGTATGACCACGGATTTAGCTCGCCGAAACCCCGATTTTCCTTATTCTTTGGATTGCCTATCTTGCTCCAAGCAGCATAGCTCTGATACCATGTCATTGTTTCATGGAAACCTGCACAGGATATCTAGCTAAAGCAAGTACAAACAAAGCTTATCAAGAAAAGAAGAGATTTTCAATATGGAAGAATGAGAAAATATATTCACACTACTCCAATGAGCTGATGATTGATACATAGATCATGATCAATATGATACAATGAATGAGTGGAATACACTCATATATAGGGAAAAACATTCCATAATTAAGAAAATCAATCAAGCAGTTAGATTTCCTTAGGAATGCATGCATGCATAATAGTGATGGTAAAAATAGAAAGTCTAAAATAGAACTAGTCAGTTAACTCCCACTGAACTAGTGTGTTGAAAATAGAAATTTCTCCAACAATCATGACCTGTTGTTTCTTTTTAAAGGCCACAAAATGAATGTCATCGGAGTTTATCATTTGTCTCATGTATTCCAGGGTAAATATTCTGACAGGTAGGAACTTTGGCAGCTTGTAGGGGGGCAACTCACACCCATAGACTCTGAGCTTTGTGTGGTCCTGGTACAAATACCAATCCCCTGTTTTAGCAAGGTATGATCGGTGAAGGATTTTTTGAATCTCTTCGTTTATTTTGGGCTCTTCCCACCCGCTTAACATGCTTACCACTGGATGGTAAAATTTGTCAATGAAATTCTTAAAATTGAACTCAAGCGAGTTCCTCCTTACCAACGATGTCCAGGCTATAACTAGTTGTGGACTGCCTTCTGTGTCGAGATTCTGTAGGAGAAAATAAAACTTCTTTGACTGGAAAAACAGGAACATGTAGGCTAGTATTAATGAATACTGGAACATTCCTTTGGTGGGAAATTTCAAAAGT
Organism: Picea engelmannii; assembly: GCA_009831015.1. Lineage (NCBI taxonomy): Eukaryota > Viridiplantae > Streptophyta > Pinopsida > Pinales > Pinaceae > Picea > Picea engelmannii. The sequence continues at coordinate 38,889 of ML817492.1, read as the reverse complement.
TGTTCGTGAATGTTATTGGCCAAAAATTGGATGAAAATTGAACTAGGTGGTGGCTTTCTCTTCGGTGGAGAAAATGGACATGAAACCCAGGATGGGTTCATCCACCCACTCGTCTAAATAAAACCCGAGCAGACAAAACAAAGAGGAAATTATTTGGTATCCTTTAGCTGAAAACATGGAGGAATGGTAAGGGGGTTTTTTCTTGGGGAATTGGGTACTCTCAGGGAGGAACAGTTCAAAAATTTGCACTCTTTGGGGAAACGATAACTTTTGGTACATTTCAATTAAAATTTCAATGGTGAAAGGGGAAAAGGATTCAGATCTGAGAATTTTCATCATATGGTCAATGGCTTCGGGTGTAATGGTAAATAGGGTCTCTTTGGATGATGAGATGATAGCTCTGTGACTGGGAAGATAGTACACCTGACACTTGAGGGCAAACTTGAGAAAATGGTGAATTTGGGGAAAATGATACAGTGCGAGATTGGACTCCCAAAGTCCAATCTCGTCACTCCGGTCTAGGAAGGTGTCTTTGAACCATGAGTGTTAATCACCAAAATCAAATTTGCATTTGGGTTCTGAGATCAGGTAATATTTTTCGCTAGAGGGATCCAGTCGAGGTTAACGTGAGGCGAGAGGAATTGATTTCCATTGATCTCTGAGTGTTTGGACTTTGGCGCCATCACTTTGACTGGTACCTGCAAAAATCTAAAAGAGAATAGCGTTAAATGTAATTTCCAGAGATTAATGGTGGTTGAAGGCAAAAAGGTGAGGAGGACGATGATTTCAATGGCGTCTGGATCGTGAATGGTGAAAAAATGGTGAAAAATGGGATTATCTGGATGAACGGGTATTTGTTGGGGCGTGGGGGACAAGTCAACAAGTTTAACGGATATGTTTGGCCACATTGATTGGCCAACGGATATCTCGAGGATGAGGTGGAGGGTAACAGATAGGTAATGGGTTCGTGAGGATGACATGGAGGATAGAGAGTGGAGAACAAGTGAATGGGATGTGACGTGTTGTGGGTGATTGGGGGGAAAAGGTACATTGGCAGATTAACAACGCATGACTTATAAGCGGCGGTAGTGGAGTGTGATGTCATGAGGCGGTGGTGGTATAGGAAACTGGTATTGCGGTTTACTCGGAGGGGGGTTAGGTGGTAACTGGTTTGGACCAAGGGGGGTCTGAGTTAACACAAATGTGCCATGTTAGGATGGGGCTCACCGAAGAATACCACCAAGTCAGACCCCCCCCCCCCCCCC
>ML817492.1:0-28214 GCA_009831015.1 Picea engelmannii | reverse complement strand
TGTCACTCTGATTCGTGACTTATATGTGCATGAAGTGTTGAATCTGCCTGACACCTGTCATTCCCTGGTTGTGCCATGTGTCCCTTGCTGATGTGGTCTGCTGTCGTGAGTTGGATCAACGGTCCAGATGCAATCTTGGCTCAACAACTGCGATTTCATCGCGAAATCGCATATCGCGATTTCGGGGTTTTCATTGTCATTGTTCACGAGCATCGTGAAACTCCGATTCCCGATTCTCCGATGAAGCCTCCTGTCTACACGTGGATGGTCCCGATCTCTGCTTGATTTAACGGCTGTGATCAAATCGCGAAATCGCATATCGCGATTTCGGGGTTTTCGTTGTCATTGTTCACGAGCCTCATGAAACTCCGATTCTCGATTCTCCGATGAAGCCTCCTGTCTACACATGGATGGTCCCGATCTCTGCTTGATTTAACGGCTGCGATCAAATCGCGAAATCGCATATCGCGATTTCGGGGTTTTCGTTGTCGAGTGAACTGGACATTTCAAAGTCCCAATCGCCGAATCTCCGATGACTTATCTCCCTCGTATCTTTTGTAGATCTGACGGCTGTCGGGTATCCGCTTCCAATCTGATGGCGCAGATCACTTCTTCTGCATGCCAACTCCTACGCTTAACATCTATGCAGCTTCTCTCGATCCAACAGCTGTCGAGATTTTCGAGTGTGATCCGACGACTCTCGGTCTCTTTCCTGTGCTCCTTGCGCGTATAATAACGCTATTCCTCCTGAGCTTATTCTCCTTGAATCCTTATACTGTGACTTATTTCTTTTGCTCGACCTTGACCATCTTCCTATCGGGTCGACTACCCTTCATCACTCTGCTTGGATATTGCTTTGTCATCATCTAGCTTCTTCTGCCATAGACGATTGCCATCAATGACAACCTTGACATTCTGCATCCTTTCTGCTATTGCCATATTTCCAACATGTATCTCTCCAATAAATTCTAAACCCCATTGTTGGAATGGAGCTTCAACCGATCTGGGTTTCATGGGTAGAGGCAGAAGCTTCCTTTTACCTTTGAAAACTTGGCATTTGTGGCATGAGGTGACTTTCTGATGCACATCAGCAAACAATGTGGGCTAGTAAAAACCAGCTCTGAGAATATTTTTAGTTGTGGTCTTCCAACTTAGATGCCCACCATAGTCCCCTGCATGGAAATCCTACAATACCCTGATAGCTTCATCCTTCAATAGGCAATTAAGCAATATACCTCCAGGATATTTCCAATAAAGGTTTCCATCTAGAATACAATATTTCAATGCTTTTAGTTTAATAAATCTGTCTTTGGTCTTGGTTAGACCAGGAGGATATTGTAAGTTATGAAGTACAAAAATGAGGTCTGTGTACCAAGGAGATTTTAAGAATACCTCTTTTGCATTTGGAGTCGCCTGCTCTTCCTTCTCGTCAACTGCAGCCAAAAAATTAATGTCTAAAGCGTGAAAATTGGATTCATCCATTAGTTTAGCTAAACCTTAACCTTTGATTAGTTTAGTGGGTTTTATTTCTATATCATATTCCAGAATAACAGCAATCTACTTTCATCTCCTACCATATGGATTATCCTAAGTCAGGATATCCTTTACCATAACATTCAGAACATAGGCAATTGTCTGAGAATGGAGAATATAGACTCTAAAATATTTTATGGCCTTTACCAGGGAAAAAGCTTGTTTCTCCATTATATTGTAGTTCAAAGCAGTATCTCTCAAAGATTTGTTGAAAAAGGCTATGGGTCGCTTGTACCCTTCGTTGTTTCTCTGCAATAGTACGGTTGCGATGGTGTGTTCAGATGCGAAAGAGAACAAAAAGAAATCTTTGGTGTAATTTGGACCGATCAAAACCGGGGCTTGTGTGAGTGCATGTTTTACTTTCTCAAATGACTGTTTAGACTCAGTGTTCCATCTTGTTTTGGTGTCCTTTTTCAGCATATTTGTGATGTTCCTGAGAAGTTCGGCCAAGTTGGGTATGAATCTTCTTAGGAAATTTATTCTACCAATGAATGATTGTAATTATTTGATGTTCCTAGGGTGTTCCACTTTCGGGATGGCCTTTATTTTGCTGGGGTCTATTATGATTCCATATTTAGAGATTATGTACCCCAACATCTTTCCTTCCTCTAAAACGAAAAGGGTCTTCTTGGGATTCAATGAAATCCTGAATTTTCTGCACTTCTCAAACACTCGTCTGAGATGTTGTAAATGTTCCTCATCAGATTTGGATTAGACAGTTGCATCATCTATATATATGACTATAAACCTACCAAGTTCATCCACAAACGCAATATCCATTTCCCTTTGGAAAGTGGCGCCAAGATTCATCAAACCAAAGGGAATTTTCACATACATGAAAGTTCCCCAGGGTGTGGTGAAGGTTGTTTTATCCTGGTCATCTGGGTGAACAAGGACTTGGTTATAACCCGAGAAATCATCTAGTAAGGAGATCCTACTGGCCCCAACTACTTTTTGTAATATGTGGTCCATTTTAGGAAAAGGATAATTGTCTTTGAGGGAAACCTTGTTCAGGTTTCTGAAATCAATGCAAAGCCTGATTTCGCCAATCTTCTTTCTGGTAGGAACCAGATTAGAAACCCATTTGGAAAATCTCAAGGGGACTATAATTTTGGCATCATACATCTTTTTAATTTCCTTTTCTATCAGGGGAAGTAACTTGGGATTTATTCTCCTAAGTTTCTGCCTAAAATATTTGTGTTCTTCTTTTATTGGAATTCTATGTTGTATGATACTTGTGTCATAAGATTTTAAATCCTCATATCCCCAAGAAAACACATCAACATATTCCTTAAATAGTTCAATGTATTTGCATTTTTGCTCAGGGGGTAAAGATTTGGAAAGTTTTATCATCTTGGGTTTTTCCTCTATTCCTATGTTACACTCTTGGACATCTTTACCACTAGCTTCAATCTTGGGATTTTTTGCTACATCGTTAAAATCAAATAGGTCTTCTAACGGGACCAAACCTATAGGTAAAACATTGTTTTTCAAATGAAAAACATCAGAGTCTTCATCATTTTTATTCATTTCATCCAAATCTACTTTATTTACACTATCATTTTCAAAAATTGATTTGTTTACATTATCATCATCATTCTCTACATCTATATTTGTACATTCGAAATCATTCTTACACTGCAGGAAGTCTTCAATTTGATCATCGTTGCCAAATACATGCCAGTATCTAATGTTATCTGGGACGGTTGGTCTGCACTTCACCTCTATTGTGTATTGGCAATTTGGTTTGAAAGGTATTTTGCATGTGGTTGTTGAAGTAGCCAATCTGTCTGCCAGTATGTTCTGGCCTCTAGGCATTACCTGCAAGTCAATTTCAGTGAAACATTCTAAAAAATCTAAAACAACATTTCTAGAGGCTATGAGTCTAGGATTCTTAGCCGAATACTCACCTTTAATTTGTTTAATGACCAATTCAGAATCACCTCTTACCATAATATTTTTGTCACCAACCTTCTTCAGTAGTTTCAGGATGAGAATTAAAGATCCATACTCAGTTATGTTGTTAGTGCATTGGAAATTCAGTTTGTAAGAGTGGATTTATGAATACCTTGATTTGTGATTATGCAACCAAACTTCGGCTCCAGCTCCCTCTTTGCTCACAGTTCCATCAAAATACATACTACAGAAATCGGCTGGTAGTTCATCATTTTCTATTGTTGTCGTGTTCTTTACCTAAGTGATTTATTTATCTTCTTGCATGTCAGGTGAATCATCTTCCAATTGAGCAATTCGATTATCCAGGTCACCATCAATGTACAATATGAATGAATCCATATCAGAGTGTGCAAAGTATAATGGGTAATTATGTGGTTTTTCCTGACTGTTGACCATATACTTCATCAGAGTCTCTATGTATAGTCTTATCTGTTGTCCAAATACTGAGATGGTAGCATAAGACATATCTAGCTGCAAAGTGCCTTTCATCTTAGCTCCCTGATATCTATATAACAACATACCATATTTTGGGGGAATGTCTGCAACCACGATATCCATCACCATAATTTTTGTTGGGATTTGAGCTAGGGTGATACATAAATATTTAATTATCCCTGTACATATGACCTTGCTAGAGTCAAAAGAATGAAAATCCGTATAGGGTCTAGTGACATCAAGCCCCAACTTCTCCATCACATATTTGGGCATCAGGTTGTGAGAGGTGCTGGAATCAAGCATAGCATTGTGTAAGATTTTTTCATGGATATCCAGACTGATATAGAAAGGGAAAACAACATTGTTATCAGTTTGTCCATCTACTTCAGGACCGAACAACAGCACGGGTTGATCATCCGTAAGATTTACGGTGTCTGAGTGCGTTCCTGATCCAATATTCAATGTCTTTGTACCTATCTTTGGTTGAATGCTTAATGCTTTAATCACCTGTGACCTGTAAGCATTTTTTCTCATCAGTTCGGACAGGGGAATAGGAATTTCCAATTTGGCTAGTTCCCCTTCCAAGCTGAAAGTAGTGGAAGTCTTGCTTTGGCTCTGCACTTCTAGTTTTTTTGTCATAGTTCTTTGGGTAGAAGTATTTGGCTTACTAGTAGATGCAACCTCGATTTGATTTGATCTTTGCGAAATTTCAGGATTTCTTTTTGCAGAAGATTCGACTTTATTCTTCTCAGGGACTTTCTTGAGAGAAGTATCTGAGGTTTTCTTGGCCTCGGTTGTTTTCTTCGTTTCAGTAGCCTTCTTTGTAGGATTTTCATTAGTCTTCTTACTTATTAAGTTGTACTATCTGTGCACCTCCATTATAGCATTCTCAAAGGCATGTTTTTTTTTTTCCTCTTCCTCCTCATTCACCTTTGTTTGTGAGAGGAGGAAAAGCTCTTGTTCTTCCTGAGTAAGAAAAATGGATTCATCATCGTGAACACCCATGATTTTTATGTGAGTATCATCCAAATATTTGATTCCCTCCTCCCCAACATCAACGTAATTCTCCTGAAGAGGTGGTCTAATCTGTTGATCAGGCCCCTTTTTCTCTCTTTGATCTCTTGAATCCCTCTGTCTGATCTAAGGGGGGTTCCTTCTAAAGTTTGGATTTCTGATCTGAGGGGAAGGTTGATTTTCCCTGGGTGGATTCCTGTCAACGATGGTTAGTCTTTCCACCATTCTCTCCATACTTCTGACTATGGAATCTAGTTTATCATCTGAAGAAGACATGTAAGGCTCTTATTTGATTGTAACCCTTCTCTTTGTTCTTTGACTGTCTCTTCTGGCTAATAGATTTGCTTCTTTGCTTACTTCAATTTTCTGCATGTCTTCTAGAGGGACAGAATTGATTTCCCTTAGTTGATATGACATATTAGCATCAAATCCATCAAGAAACTTGATTAAATCCAAACCTTGTGGGGGTTTAATATCAACTGGAATTGCATTATAAAGATTGTTGAAATGAATGAAGCAATCCTGCACTGTTTCCCCTTGATTCTGTTTGGTATTCTCATATTCTGATAGAGGATTTTTCTTTACCTCCCATCTATCAAGGAAACTCCATTGGAAAGAAGCAATGCCAACTATGGTAGCAAGGCGTAGCGCTTTGAACCATTTTTTGACTTCTCTGTTCAAACTTTGTGCAAAAAGTATCATCTGGATGTCTGCCTCATCAACTTCCTGCAAATCAAAATAATCATTCATCTTATCAACATGTTGTTGTGCATTCATAGGACCAGTACCATCAAACTGAGGAAGTCTAGTTTGATAGTCCTGAGGTATGGCATGTAAAGGAGTGGCCAGCACCAAGGGAGAATATCTTGATGCCATGATTGGTGGAGGAGGTTGAACCACAACTTGCATGATTGGAGGGGAAGTGACAGAAGAAGTAGAAGAGGTAGGGCTAGGGGATGTAGAGTGAATTATTTGATGTTTGATGGATGCTGCAGCAATATTCAGGGTAGAAAGTTCTATAGACTGTTGAAAGTGATCTTGGTACAGAGATTGATCAATATTTGCTACTAGATCTTCCAACTTGTTGAATTCTCGAAGGAAGCGTTGATCAAATTATGTTATGGGAGAAAGTATTTCAGGGGTTCTGGGTTGCATGATGCTTTTATCTAGGATTGTCTCACTTACAAAGCTATGGGATTTGGTTTTAAAAAGGCTTTTTTCAAAGGATATGTCAAACTCAAGATCCTGAATGGAAACCAGCTTCTCCAGGAGAGAATTGGACCTATGAAGAGGATTGTGACTCCCGGAACCTTCTACAGTGTTTTTCTTTCTGAGTAAATTTTTTGGATCGTCTACTGCTGTCACAAGTTCTGGATTGGGGTGAGACCTAGTGTAAACATTTTTAGGAGCCATAATTTTTAATTTTTTAAGAAATCTAAACTAATATATACAAACTTTAACAACCTCTTAACATTATCTCTTTATAAGTTAGATTTTATGATTCATTCAGAAACAAATTTTTCTATGTCTAGGGAAAAGAAATCATGGGATGAAAGTTTGTTCAGTTCCCCAGTACGGTCACCACTATGTTAACGCTCTGTAAATTCCTAGAGGTTGTTGGGAGGTAGAAGTAATTTATCAGAGGTAACTTTATCCAACCACTTTGAAACTAGGATCTAGCCCTGCCATCTTCAGAGAGGGATCTCTCTGTAAGATTTAGATATGTTACAGGTTTCAGATATTAAGCTAGTTAAATAAATGGGATTGTGTTGTTTTGTTTTATTAAATGGCTGAAATATTGCTTACGCATCCATTAGGCTATGGGGTCTGTGTTAATGTTTGAGATCTGAGAACGGATTTTATTAGGTCTCTTCACAGGGGCAGGATAATGCCAATGTTGGATTCTTGAGAATTTAAAGTGATGGATAGTAGAAATAGATGAGATGATCAACTACAACAAAGAAGCATTGAAGAATTTCTTTATCATAGCATCAGAATATAAACACTTAGATCTTTAAAAGCTAGAAATAGAGTATACGAAGATAAATTCTGCAACTTTAACTTCTTTTAAATGATCAAATATAGAAAACAAGATGATAATGAAGTAAGATAAAACATTCAATGAAGAGGAGTAAACATCACCAATAGTTAACATGCAGGAATCCTGTGAAACGTCCTTTTTATTACTGGTAGATCTCTTCAAAAAGATTAAATTTTACAGCTTGCTTGGGCGTAAAGATCAACCCCCAATACTTCGAAGTTTGAAGTATCTATAAGAAAAAAATTACAATTGATCCTGTCATTAATGATCAGGACGTGGTAGAATCTGAATCTAAATAACTAGATAACAAAATACATAATTGTAGGAACTGATAATTATCTGTCAGATTTCTTTGAGATGATTTCGTAAATGTTGTTGGTGAGTCATCAACTTGACTTTGACTACTCCATGTGTTGATTTGTGCATACACATCATCTTCTAGTCAATCAAGTCACACAGGTCATCCGATCCTTGTTGACTGGGGATGTTGACTTTGAGCAGCCTTCGGTACACCTCATCCATCTCTGTGTACTTAGTGAAGGTGGGTTTGGTGATGAAAAGATACTTTATCTCATGTTGAATACTTAGGTCTAGTCTTAAAGTTTCCAAGAATGCTTTGCCTGTGACGCTGTGTTTTATACCTGTGAACTTGGACCCATCCTTTGCCACTGTGAGAATCTTTTGTTTATAGTCTGAGAGAGTAATCAACTTATTATTGATCACAAATAAACTTGGGAGACTTTTCTTTTGCAAAGATTCAATCTTGCTGAAAAACATTGGTACCGCGACATCCATTGCCTGAACTCTCTCTTCGAGTTGCAGCATTAGTCCCCTCTTGGTCAAGACTCTCTTAACTTCAAGAATTGCTTCAATCCCATCCTCAATTTGTAGGGCTTCCATCTCTTCTTTTGATTTAGAATTTAAGAATTTGATTATCCCGTTGACCTCTGTAGGCATTTCTCCTAGTTCTCCCTTTATCTTGTCGATGGCCTGTTTAGCTCTCTGCACTAGATCATGTTGTTAAAACATGATTTGTATTAGGGGCCAAATCTATGTCACTGACTGATAGATGTCCATCCAAATATTTTCTTTGGCCTCTGACAGAGTCTTAGCCATGACTGTTTATTTCTGCAACTGTTGCAGTTCCTGTTTGAGTTTGTCTGACTTATGCCTCTCAGTGTTGTAGCTGGCCTGGAATGTGGAATTCAGATTTTAGAGATTTTGAATCTCTTCTTGCAGTTTTTTTATTTCTGCCTCTTGCAGAGTCATATCTTCCATCGCTTTTGCCAATTGATCTACTGCATCTAGGGATGTCACTGATGTTGTTGCTGGAATTTCCCCTGTGGTAGTTGATGTTGTCGTTGTTGTACTGACTCCTGTGATAGGGAATGCATTCAATGGTATGATTTCCATTGGCACATTCTACTCCTTATCCTTGACTAGCTTGTCCATATCGGCTTCCATTTCTTTAATTTGAGCATTCTGCTCCATGATCAACTTCAACATCTCTTCTTTTTGGCCTTTAGTCTCGACCATCTCTTTAGCCTGCGGATCTTCAGTAGTAGATATTTTCAATTGTTTCCTTAGAGAAGTTATGTCATCATTCTTCATTTTTATCATCTCTTATGTTGCTTTAAAATTGGTCGGATCATACCCAATTTTGAGCACCAGTTCTTCCAGGGACTTAATTTTGTTATCCTTTTCAAAAGATGACACCTTCTCCAGCTTCAGCTGAGTCTGGACATTGTTCAATGAAACATGTATCTTTTTTGCAGTCATGGAGGTGTTCACCAAGGTGGAGAAAATCATTTCTCCAGTCTGTCTATGTAAATCCATCTAATTAGTTGGATGTATGTCTACAACATCGAAATCAAATGTTGCCCTTTTATAATCATAATTTTTTTTGGGCTTAGGTATCTGTGCCTGCAAGTAGGCCATGTGCATTCTCCCCTTTTATGTATCAAAGGCGGATAGTAGTCTATGTTGAACTATGTATTTTTGTTTCCAAAATTGATCATAGGTATTATTCGTCAGCATCTCATTTTCCTTCTTGGTCGGGTTATATTTCTCAAAAAGGTTCAGCTCTGCAGGCTCCTGTGCGGCCATGGTCGTTAATGTTGTATCACCCTGCTTATCCGATGAGGAGGTGGACATCGTTGGATGGATTCCTGAGGAAAATGGAGAATGTTCCCTTTCCATGACTATAGTAGACTGAGTCTCTTCTCCACCAGACCTGTGAGTTGTATGACTGGTCTTGGGCCTTTTTCTATAAACCTAGAAATCATTTGTTGAGACTTCAGTGACTGAGAGAGATACATATTTCCTGGGTCTTTTCTCTGTTGGTGCATGAGGGGTATAATTCTATGCAATGTTGGCAGAAGGGAGCTGATGTTGGGTATCTCTTAGAGTGTTCTCCTCCCACTCTATCTGGTTCATGAACTTCTCGATCTCTGGTTTGGGAACATGATCATATGGATAGATTTTATTCCTTAGTCTAGTTTTTGCAATGATACTACATGGATCGTAATGCCATGGGAAACTTTAATTGAACTTCATCTCCAGTAAAAATTTGTTTGCTTCTTCTCCTATCACTTTGTTATTGCAGATGAAAGAACCTATTTGACCTTTAATCCTGAGTTTTTGTTTCTTTTTAAAGGCCACAAAATGAATGTCATCGAAGTTGATCATTTGTCGGATGTATTCCAGGGAAAATATTATGACAGGTAGGAACTTTGGTAGCTTGTAGGGGGGCATCTCACACCCATAGACTATGATCTCTGTGTGGTCTTGGTATAAATACCAATCCCCTATTTTAGCAAGGTTTGATAGGTGCGGGATCCTCTGAATCTCTTCATTTATTCTAGGCTCTTCCTGCCCGCTTAACATGATTACCAATGGATGGTAAAATTGGTCGACGAAATGCTTAAAACTGAACTCAGACGAGTTCCTCCTTATCAACGATATCCAGGCTATAACCAGCTATGGACTGCCTTCTGTGTTGAGCTTCTGTAGGAGAAAAGAAAACTTCTTTGACTAGAAAAACAGGAACATGTAGGCCAGTATTGATGAATACCGGAACATTCCTTCAGTGGGAAATTTGAAAAGTTGCTCGTGAATGTTATCAGCCAAAAATTGGATGAAGTTGAAATGGGTGGTGGATTTCTCTTCAGTGGAGAAAATGGACATGAAACCCAGGATGGGTTTGTCCACCCACTCATTTGAATAATACTTGAGCAGACAACACAGAGAGGAAATTATTTGGTTGCATTCATCTGCAAACATGGAGGAATGGTAAGGGGGATTTTTCTTGGGGAATTGGGTACTCTCAGGGAGGAACAATTCAAAAATTTGTGCTCTTTGGGGAAACGATAAATTTTGGTACATTTCGGTTAAAATTTCAATGGTGAAAGGGGAAAAGGATTCAGATCTGGGAATTTTCATCATCTGGTCAATGGCTTCGGGTGTAATGGTAAACAGGGTCTCTTCGGATGATGAGATGATAGCTTTATGACTAGGAAGATAGTGTTCCTAGCACTTGAGGGAGAACTCAAGAAAATGGTGAATTTGGGGAAAATGATACAGTGGGAGATTGGACTCCCAGATTCCAATCTCGTCACTCTGGTCTAGGAAGGTGTCTCTAAACCATGAGTGTAAATCAGCAAAATCAAATTCACATTTGGGTTCTAAGATCAGGTAATCTTTATTGGCCAGAGTGATCTAGTCGAGGTCGACAGGAGGCAGGAGGAATGGATTTTCATTGATCTCTGAGTGTTTGGACTTTGGCACCATCACTTCGACTGGTACCTACAAAAATCTGAAAGAGAACAACGTTGACTATAATGTCCAGATATTAATGGTGATAGAAGGCAAAAAGGTGAGGAGGACAATGATTTCATCGGCATCTGGATCGTGAATGGTGAATAAATGATGAAAAATGGGATTATCTGGATGAACGGGTATCCGTTGGGGCGCGGGGGACAAGTTAGCAGGTTTAACGGATATGTTTGGCCGCATTGATTGGACAACGGATATCTCATGGATGAGGTGGAGGGTAACAGATAGGTGATGGGTTCGTGAGGATGACATGGAGGATAGAGAGTGAAGGACAAGTGAATGGGATGTGACGTCTTACGCGTGATTGGGGGGAAAAGGTACGCTAGCAGAATAACAACGCATGACTTATAAGCGGCAGTAGTGAAGTGTGATGTCATGAGGCGGGGGTGGTTTGGGAAACTGGTATGGTGGTTTACTCGGAGGCGGGGGTAGGCGGTAACTGGTTTGGAGCAAGGGGGGTCCAAGTTAACACAAACACGCCACGTTAGGATGGGTCCCACCGGAGAATACCACCATCTCAGACCCCCCCCCCTTTGTTAAAGGTAGAACGGTCGGGGGGGTCCGATATTACCTGTCAGTCGTAGATATGAGTGTCGTTTGCTCAGTCGTTGATCTAGGCGCACCGTTTAATCATAGAGCATGAATCACATTACATTGAAAAATCTTAGGATAGCGCTATTTTGTGGGTCTTTTGCACTGCCTCTTTTCATTTTTCCACCAAGGGGTTAGAACACAACCTTCTAACATCAAAACAAAGAATCTCAACCAACCTTATGCTTGTTTTATTGAAAGAAAATACAAACTAACTTATGTCCTAATATATTTACCTAACACATTTAACCCAAATTAGGTTGTTGGGATAAAAACTACTCTACCCTGGGGCTATTTGATCAAGTTTAAACAGTTTGATCAAATTTATTCACTAGCTAATCTAACTAACTTGGTTAAGATTAAACAGTTTATCCAAGCTTTATTCACTAATCCTATCAGCATAAATTCAAAAGACTTGACTATGGTTAGACTATATGGATCAAGACATTCTTATTGCATGGGGTTCATCATTTTTTTTTATACCCTCTTTTATTCTTTTTCTTTTTCTTTTCTTTTCATTTTCTTTCTTTTCCTTTTTCTTTTCTTTTCTTTTTCTTTTCTTCTTTTTCTTTTCTTTCTTTTTCTTTTCTTTTATTTTGTAAATTATTTGCAGAATGAAATATTATTTACAACCAAAAATACAACAAGAGTAAAAAAATTCCAGTCACCAGTTGATCCTATTAAACATAGGGTTATAACAGAAGGTAACCCCTAGAGGAAGCTACTTGGAGAAGTATAAATAAGAGAGAAAGCATCTCTTATGAGAAGAATATTTTGAGTATATTGAAGATCTATTTTTGGTGAAAGTTTCATTTCAGGTACTTATGGATGCATCAGAAGTTCTGCAAATCTGAGGTAGCAAGGAAGTTTGACGGAGAAATTTATGGAGGTTCAAAAACCCTAGTTTTTTTTAAGTTGTACACGGGATGCAGTGATATAGGTTGCATACATATGTGGGATGCAAAAGGCCAGGGCACGTATATTTGAAAAGGCCAAGAAAATCTTGTGTAGATGTTAGTGCCAGGTTTCTGAATTCTGAAGCAAGTTCCCAGAATATCATTCTACAAGTTCAGATCTGCTATAGAAGTTATGGTATGGTTATATGTTGTCTTGATGCTTATATTTACTCATGGTATGGTGAATGATTGAAGCATTCTTTGTATGGTTTTATGATTTTTGGATATGGTATATGTTGGTTGGTTGGTTTAGTGGTTATATTCTAATATGGTTGAGGCATATATATTTTATGTGATGGTGTGTGCATGAGGAACATGCATAGGTTGTTGGATGGTATAGATTTTTTTTTGGTTGGGATGGTACAGGTTGGGCAGTGACAGGCTGGTTGTAGTGATAGGTTCCAAGTGGATGTGACATAGGAAGAAAGGGTTTGAAGGGAAGAAGTTGTGAAGTTTCAGAAACCCTAGCTTTATGAAGGTGTACCCAGGCTGACAATGGAGGATGTCGTGTACAAATGTGTGTTGCAGTATAGACAGGTCACGTACATACGTGTGTTGTGGTATATATAGGTCACATACATGTTGACATAAATGGTTTTCTATCTACAAGTTGGGTCTTGTACCTGAGGTTTGGATTCCTTACATCTCGGTTGGTGTTGAGATACCCATGTTGGGTCTTGCATTGAGATTCAGTGCTCTCTTGGAGTTGATGGTTTTTTTTTTCAGTTGGTGTTGATAAACCCTAGGGATTGTAGTCTCTTGTAACACATAATACCAAAGAAATTTACAAATAATATTTAGTGTTCTTTTTGTTCATTATGGTGATGGTTTAATGTTCTCTATTGTTCATGAATGTTCATATATGCAAGTAATCAATTGAGAATGAATGATAATGTTTGAAGGTGTTGCTAACTAAAGTTTTGTAAGAAGTGTAAAAATAGTCTCACACTTATTCACCCCACCTCTCAGTGTGGTTGGTGTGTCCAACAATTGGTATCAGAGTAGGCCTTCATCATAAGCATTACAAGCTTGAAGGAGATCCATGGACACACAAATGGATGAACATCCAGATGAAGTTCCCTTCTTTTATGAGACAAATTACTCAGCATGGAGAATAGAAATCAAAGGGTATTTGAAGGAAAAATGAGTAGATGTTTGGAACAAAGTTGTTGGTGGATCAGTTCCCTCAAAGAATCAGTCAAAATTTTCAGCCCAAAAGGAAGTAAAGAAGAATAATGTAGTGGCACTCAAGACCATATTCAATGAACTCTCAGTTTTTGTCAAAATAATCATAGGACAACATTCCTCTACCAAGGACCTGTGGTTGAATATAGAGAAGGTATATCAAGACAAAATAAAAGACACTAAAGACAATTCCATCAAGGAAAATGAAGGTAAAGACTCTCCAAAATCTTCTAATTGCAATAATTCTAAGTGTGATGATGTTGAATGTTCTCCTACAAATGAAGAAGAATATCTAGAAGTGGTTTATGTAGACTCAGCTAACAGTTATCTTATAGATGAAGAGGAATAATTGTTCAATTTTAAATTAAAATTTTTATATGAGTTAGATGATGTTAGCGTGGAAATAGGACATTATTCAATTGCTTTTGAGTATCTTGAAAAATACATTAAGGAAGTCCTAGAAAAGTACCCAAGGCATACCATGACACTAAAACAAATGCTCAAGAGTCAAGAAACAAGAAGAAAGTAAAAAGACTCAACTAGAAGAAAAGGAAGAAGAGATCAAAAGACTAAATAATGAAATAGTTAGTCAAGTAGAAGAAAAGAAGAAGGTAGATGATGATCTTAGCAAAATCCTTGAAGTCAATGTCAATCTGAAGACCCAAATTGAAGAATAAAAAAGGATAGAGGAACTATTGAAGAATCAGGTAAATGAAAAGGAAGAATCATGCCATAAGATGGAAGCAGAAGTAGTTGATATCAGAAGGAAAGTTGAGAAGTCAAACACTCATATCAAGTTCATGAATAGCTCAACAATATTGGATAAAATCTTGGATAGTCAAAGATCACCAAATGATAAATATAGTCTTGGATACAACAAGGAAGTTGCACACTCTGAAGTTGGATATTCTAAGAAGCATGATGCAGGCCCCTCATTCTCAAAGGATGAAAGTAAATATGCAAGTCAAGTACCTACACAAAGAAAGAAAATATTCAGAAGATTAGAGCAAGGAAGACACCAAGAAGTAGGTCCTACACCTCAAAGCAAACTCGGAAGGGAGACACCTTCAAGGTTGACACAATAGAAAAGGTATAAAAATGGTTTCAATGGTAATTGTTTCTCATGTAATGAATATTGTCACAAAGCTTTGGATTGCAGACATTATGCAAGGAGAGATGTTGGAAAATTCAACAACATATTAAGATGTTGGAGATGTAATCAAGTGGGACACATTGTTGCACATTGTCACACCATGAGATGTTATAGCTACAATGGGTTTGGCCACAAATCTTAGGATTATTGGAATTCAAGAAGACGATCAATGAGGAGTACTTCATACTATATGGAAAGGAGATCAAATGAATCATGGAAAAATACAATGTTGAAAGGATTAAAGCTCAGAACACCAGTGTTGATAAACTAGGACACTACCGAAAGTGGATGAAGAAGACTGAACAATAAGACATGAATGAAGGCATAAAGAATGAGAAAATCTTTACATTTTCTGAGGCATATGTGGGCTCTTGTGGGAATAGTCGCGTATATATGTGGTATGTTTGAAGAAAATTTGTGTACATACGCGATTTGTATGCGGTGAAGTCACGCACATGAGGTAAAACCCTTAGAAAGAGGGGTGTACATATGAGTTGCAGCATGGTTTGATAGTATAACTCTATTTTTGCATGGTATGAGATGATATGCTTCTATTTTTCATGTTTGTGTGTGTTTTTGATGAATGTATGGTGATAATATGTCGTTGATTTTTGGAGCATATGTTCGATGCCTATCTTGGATTAATGATACTAACCCTAGAGTGTGGATTGAGGCATTTTTTTGTTAAGGAATAGTGTTGGTTATGTTATGTATTTTCTCAGTGAAGTTATGGCACGTTTTTTATGGGACATATTGTGTTGATGTGATGATAGCTAGAGGTATATCATTGATCGATTGAGGCACACTTTTGGTACATGTTTAGAGGTAGTATTGGTTGCTTAGTACTTGCTATAGTGAATGGTTTTTGAGGCAGATTTGTTATAGTAGATGGCTAGTACATATGTGAGCTACATTGGCATATATTGTGATGCATTGTTAGAAGCATATTTTTTTGATGTCTTGGTGTATGTATTTGCCATACGGTTGAGCTACATATTAGGACATGTATTTGATGAGTTTATGAGGTTGTGATGTTGTACTTGATTGATGAGTCATATCTTATTACATGATTAGTACAGACTTGATACATTATTTGAGGCACTTTCTAGTTGTATCATTAGCACATGGTGTATGGATGATGTATGGATACCTTGATTGTGGTACATCTTGATGAGGTTTGGTGCATGGTTGATGAATTTTCTTGGTATCGATGGTGATACATGTTTGGTGCATGGTTTATGCATTTGTTGATGGTATATGGTATAGGATTGATGCTTGATGGTTGAGATACATCTTCTTGACTTATGACACTTGGATTATGATAGAGGCATATCATGTGTGATATGACACTTGTTTAAGGCACATGGTTGGCATGTTGTATGGTTGATTTTGTTATTGGTACATTGATAGAGGCATTTGTTGATGATCCTGATATAAGTTTTTTACACATTTGCCACATATTCTTGGAATATGGTTTATGCACTTCATTATGGTATATGGTATTGTGTTTATGTGAATGGTTGGAACATGGTATGGAACAGGATGTACATGGTTGATGCTCCAAGGATTTTCATAGTAAGATAAGATCATTCTTAATCAGTTGATCTATGTTCTGGTTGAGCAGCAACATTTTCATATTGTTGTGGGAGCATATTGTTCTTCTTACAGAGAATGTAGGGAGACATACCCATAGGGGGAGTTATTCTTCTTCCCATGATTGCTTACATATGTATGATTCCAGGTGGAGATATTGATCAAATACATAGAGAGCATCCCACGGGACATTGCATCCAGAGGGAGAAGCCTCAGGGATAGTTTAGTTAGGGGGAGCAACCCCAAAGAGATATACCCTTTTTCATTGATTCCAAAGGGAGAGATATAGTCACATTGATGTGGTGATATGAACATTGATGAGGAGCGATGATCACAGAGGGAGCATGAGAATTTCCATGTCCAGGTGTTTCCATTAATGATTTTTGTTGACATCAATGTTGGTGTTTCCATCAATGCCAAAGGGGGAGATTGTTATACTATGTTTTCATTGATGTCAAAGAGTTGATGTCAAGTATTATCATAGTAATATCATTGATGTATTGATAATTGGATCATGTGGTCATGGATGTAATTGATGTCATATGGTTGATGTCATGAGGTGTCATAGTGATGTGTTGTCATTGATGTAAAGGTTGATCATTATTGTATCATCGTTGATGTCTTGTCATGGTTGATATGAAGTACCAAATGGATTAAATCCAAATTGGTCCCCTTATGGTGAAATCCCTCACGGGAAGATGCTTTGTGAAGTCCAAATGATTAAGTGGTTTGGTAGCCCTATCAATGCAGAGTTTGATTGAGGAATAATGTAATGAAGATCGGTGACTTTGCAAGTGAGACTATTCTAGATGGATAATGCTCATTATTCTATCTCTAGTAATATGTGGAACGTCATGTAACTCCTCACAGTTAGATATTTATGGTCATGTCAAGTTGGAAAAACCTCATGAATTGTCTAGAAGCCCCTAGAAGGTCAAAGAAGTCAAATTATTCTAGCAGATCCTAGAAGAAGTTGACCAGTCAAAGTGGTTAGTCATGGGTTAAGTGGTTGAAACAAGAAAACAATTAAAAATAAGTTAGTTGCAACTAGAAGTGGTGAGTTTACTATTTGTGGATAAAGTGGTTGTAAGTGGACAAATGGTTAGAAGTCGGTTAGCCCTAAAAGAAGAAAGTTGGGTAAAGTTAGTTAGAAGGTAACCCCTAGAGGAAGCTACTTGGAGAAGTATAAATAAGAGATAAAGGGTCTCTTATGAGAAGAATATTTTGAGTATATTGAAGATCTATTTTTTGTGAAAGGTTCATTGCAGGTACTCATGGACGAATCAAAAGTTCTGTAAATATGAGGTAGCAAGGAAGTTTGATGGTGAAAGTTTCAGAGGTTTAGAAAACCCTAGTTTTTCTGAAGATTTATGCAGGATGCAGTGGTCCAGGTCACATACATACGCAGCCTGCAGAAGGCCAAGACATGTATATTTGAAAAGGCCAAGAAAAACTTGAGTAGATGCTAGTGCCAGGTTCCTGAATTCTAAAGCAAGTTCCTAGGATATCGTTCTACAGATTCAGATCTGCTACAGAAGTTCTTGTATGGTTATATGTTGTCTTGATGCTTATATTTATTCATGGTATGGTGAATTCTTGAAGCATTGTTTGTATGGTTGTTATGATGTTTGGATATGGTATATGTTGGCTAGTTGGTTGAGTGGCTATGTTCTAATATGGTTGAGGGGTATCTATGTTTTGTGATGGTGTATGCATGAGTAACATGCATAGGTTGTTGGATGGTATAGATTTGTTTTTGTTTGGGGTGGTACAAGTTGGGAAGTGACAGGATGGTTGCAGTGACATGTTCTAGGTGGATGTGATAGAGGGAGCAAGGGTCTGAAGGGAAGAAGTTGTGAAGATTCAGAAACCCTATCTTTCTGAAGGTGTACGCAGGCTGATAGTGGAGGAGGTCATGTGTTGCGGTATAGGCATGTCACGTACATACGTGTGTTTCATTATAGAATGCCACATACTTGTTGATAGAATTGGTTTTATGTCTACAAGTTGGGTCTTCTACTTGATGGTTGGATTCCTCACATCTCGGTTGGTGCTAAGATACCCAGGTTGGGTCTTGCATTGAGATTCGGTGCTCTCTTGGAGTTGATTCTCTTATTTAGTTGGTGTTGATAAACCCCATGGATTGTAGTCTCTTGTAACACATAACAAAAAAGAAATTTACACATTTATTTGGTGTTATTTGTGTCCATTATGGTGATGGTTAAATGTTCTATATTGTTCATATATGTTGATATATGCAAGTAATCAATTAAGAATGAATGATAATGTTTGAAGGTGTTTCTAACTAAAGTTTTGTAAGAAGTGTAAAAACCATCTCACACTAATTCACACCCCCCCCCTCTCAGTGTGGTCATTGTGTCCAACATCATATTCAACCAAACATGGATATCTCTCAGATATATCAAATGATCTTCTTGATATTCATCCATGGCAGATGAAGTTTTGGAAAATAATATCACCACCAAAGAGCTCTTTGATGATGTGGCTCATCTTAAACAAAAATGTGTTGACTTGGGAAGCATTACAAAACAGAAGTTTCCATGGGCCTAGAATATGTATTCTTTGTCGTTAAAGTAGGGAAGACTCAACACATTTATTCTCGTCTTGATATTTCACAAAACCTATTTGGTTGGAGATAGGGAAGAAAATTGGACTATCAAACATTTGGAAAAAGGATACAATTGCATAATGATTTGTGGATTTTCTCACACAACGACATTTAAAACAGTGAAGGGTCATCCCTTTGATCACCTGCTAAAGCATATGGATAGCTAGGAATTTGGCCCTTTTTTAGGAGAGGTTCATTTCTCCAAATATAGTGTCAACTATTGTTGAAGCATAAATAAATTAATATTTATGTGTTTAGGCTACGAAGCCAGTCTCAGAGGTGGGTAGTCTTATTTTTTGCAAGGATGAACCATGGGCCTTGTTCGATGGAGCGTATGAAGGAGAGGGACAAAAATGTGGTATGGATTTCATTCTTCATCTATCTTCGTCATGTCACCTCTTTTTCAGGGCGAATGTGGGGAAGGGAACCAATAATAGGGTCGAGTTGTCGTCCCTGTTTTGTTTAATAAAATTGGTAAAAAAGAAGGAGATTCATACTTTCAAAATATTTGGAGATTCTATATTGGTATATCGCGATCTCGATGGTTATGTTTCTTACCTCTCCAAGTCGTGATAGGTGAAGCTCCGAGATGGAGCTCAGATCAACGGTCTAGAACAAACCTCAAATTGACGGTTAATATAGTTTTGTGATTTCGCATATCGCGAATTCAAGAGGTTAGGGAACCTCGTTCCTTTGACTTTTCAGTCAGTGACATGATGATCTTTCGCCACGTGTCCTGCTTGAAGATGGACAGTCCTCCTTCTTTCGGGATTTTGTGAGCCCATTTCTCCTTTCACTTTAATGAATGTGTAGGTCCTTCATGATCCAACGATGATTGAATCTGACGCCTGAGATCTGTCCTCCTCTTTTGTGTGTTCTTCTTGTCTACTAACAAATCTGACGGTCCTCTTTCTTTCGAGAATTTTGAATGGGATCCAATGATTAGAAATGCTTCTCCTCCCGATCTTACTTTGTTACACTTACTTTGATCTTGCCATCGATGATCTACCAACAATCCTCTGCACTGTCTCTTATGAGCTTATTCGAATCGCGAATCTTCTCTACAGTGTCTTCTCATAATGCCCATCTATTACTTTATGTACTCGTGCCATCTTCATTGTTGTACTTTCCATCAATTACAAGCATTCGCATCTATTAAATATTTGCCAACATAGGATTGGGCTCCCGCGGACCATAAAATGAAAGAGTTACTTGGAAGACAAAAAGAAGATAGTTGGGGGGACTTTGATTTTCATGAATTCTAAAATAAGAAAGGAAAAATGACTACTGATTGAAGGATAAAAAGAGGTGAGACCTAAACAAAGTGACTACTTGAATTACTATGATTGAAGTTTTGAACCCTTCTCTGTTTGTTGTGGTGTCTTTAATATGTTTTTGTTATGTTTGAGGTGGAATAATTGAATTATCAACTTCTTGTTGATATGTTTCTATCATTTTAACCAAGAATTTCCTTGACCATTATTCAATACTCATAGGAGCAATTGTTATCTCATGTTTAGTCTTGGTTTCAAATAACTCATTTTTTCAGTTCTTTTATATCAAGGCTCAATTGATGAAGTGTTTCCTTGATATCTTCATTTTTGTTCACATACCGGACAAACCATCTTTCCACTTCTTCTAAATACTCAATTGAGACATTAAATTTAGTGGCCCATACAACTTTTAAGGCCTCCAATTTTTCTTGTAATTGGTATTTTGATAAGAGCATTGTGCCCATAATTAAATGTGGTCCATCAAGTTCCTTAGTCAAATCAACAAGTTTTAAGAACACAACACCACTTTTAGTGTTAATGACATCACATTCAAACAACATTTCCCTTAATCATTTAATTATTTTTAACAAACAAGCATTGATTTGTTTCATACGATTTTTGGAAGGAATGTTTTGATCTCTCTGATGTATATAACTTAAACTTAAAACCTTCTCTAAAAATGTGCCCATTGCTTCCTTATAAAAACCTTCATCATTTTCCCAATCTTTTTGGAGATATTCTTTGAAATGCAAGACCCTTGTTGATAAAGTAGTTGAACATTTTGTTAATTCCCGTATCTCAAGGATCAATGCTATCATTTTCTATTTTCGTAATATTATCTCCAATATGTTTCCTTACATCCACTAATAAACGTGATGAACCCTTTAACCATAAACTGGTTTCTTGTACATCCTTGAGACTACACAATGGCTATATAAAAGTGATGGGATCGACAAACAAAGCTCTTCGAAGAAAATATTTTTCCAATTCATTTACCTTTTCTTTAAAGATTGAATGTTTCTCTTCTCTATATCATCAATGGACTCTTTTAAGGCTTCTCCAATTGCTTCATTAAATTGTATGATTTTTTAGGGTTTCACCCCATGAAAATCGATCTCTGATTTCCACTTTTATAAAACCTTTTTATTCTTCAAGTTCACTTTTTCAATTAACATTTTTTTGAAATTATTATGGTAGTCTGCTTGGTGCAAAGTTACAGACTATTCTTCAAATATCTATGGCTCTTAGGAAGCCAGTTCTTCAGCTATAACCATGGTTTCGATCATCCTCTATTTTTCCCAACAAGGTTATTCTATCATGTCGTCAACTTCCATATCTTTGGGACTTGCTTAAGCTTCATGTAATTATTGTCCTTATTTTTGGACTTCTCTTTTTCATTTAATAGAGGTATGAACAATGTGAGGTTTTTCAATTGTCTTTCTAGTAGGGTATTTGTCTCCACCATCATCTGAATTTCCAGTGGAATACCTTCTATGTTCTTCACTACTATTTTGGGGTTTTTTTTGTCGATGTAATCTTCTATGATATATTAGGTGAACTTGGGTTTTTACTTGTTGATTCTCTACCCTGTTTCTTGTAGTACTCATTTTTGTTGGTTAATGCCTCAATATCATCTAGGGTGTTTTCAAGATATGCTTCAAGAAGATTTTCGTTATTTCCTCCTCCTTCTTCAAATTGCACAGACTTACTAAAAGATGAGCCATATCCAATTAAAGACATGTGTGCCAAAAAAAAATCCTTAGGGTCAAAACTCTGAATGGGTAGCACTTCCTTTAAATTGAGCTAGTCAAATATAATTGTTTATTCATCTAAATGAGAGATGTTCTTCACGAAAATCTCTCCAAATTTCCACAACAATGGGATAAATTTCTTTTTCCTTTTCTCATTGAATAAATGCACCCAGTATTTGTATTTTTTGCATACTTCAACAATGAAAAGTCTATGAGAAACATAAAATGGTAACATAAAGGGTTTCCCCTGCAATCCATAAAGTCTCAGAAAATTGAATTTTTCTATGGCTTCAAAAACTCATTTCTCTAACAGAAAGAATGTAGCTTCCAACGATAGTATGGATGTGGTGGGACCATGAATCATATTCTTAAAAGAGGACAGAAAACCATTTTTCACTTCATAGAAATTGTATGGGGCCTTGTGCCTCCATAACATTGGATACGGGAATGAAACCGGATACTTCTTGAAGTCAAAATTCTTATCTCTGGACAAGTCCTCAAATATATGACAATAAACTATAACATAAACTAGATATGAATTCATATAGAATTTATTGGACTTTCTAAGGCTTCCCAACTGAAATGAAATCTCGTTTGAAATAATGTGATCCCATTCAATTATTGCATTTTCATGAACTGAATGATAGAGAATATACACAATATAATTGGGTACTAAGACCATGGAATCATATCCAATTATTCTAGCAAATAGCCAGGAAAATTATTTATTTGGGTACTTTAAAGAGCATACCTCAAGCTGAGTAGCACTAGTTTCGAACATTGGAATTTTGAAGAAACTTTCAAGGATTTTTGTTCCTCTTCCATGTACTTTAAGAAAATCATCAGCTTCGGCATTCTTGAATATCAAATTAGGGTCGAGAACTCTCAAAATCCTTATGAATGCTGAAGGGGTCAAAGAAATTAACGGTCTTCCTTGTATCTAGATAATTCTTCTCTCGGTATCAAAATTTTCAGCACACCGGAGGACCAAATATTTGAAATCAACTACTTCTGGCATGCACCCATCTAATGCAATACCTAAGGTCCACACCTTGCTCAATTTATTTCCTTTGTATGGGAGAGATGAGTACCACTTGTTTGCCTACGACCACTGAAACTAGTGATCTTCTCGTCCCAGAGTGTTGACAGTGTCACCACAATATAACTCTTTCCTTTTACTTGACATGTCTTACGAAGACTTCCTTTTTTTATGAATAGGTGGTGCTTCTGTCAATATAATATTTTTACAATAGGGCGTATAATTCCTCATTTAATTTTACCACATATTTCCTTGATTATCAATTATTATAGCTCTTAGTTCAAAGTTGTGAATTGCACGATCTGGATTTTAAATTTATGGAAAAGATTTTACGAAAATCATGCCACTTAATAATGGTATTGAATCCATACGAGTGGCGACTGATGTGGTAGTGGGAAGTAAATGTCATCAAGAATGGTGATATCGTATTGGGAGTATGAAAAATGGTTAAGTATGATAGTGTAAAGTGTGGGATGGAAATTGTATTATGGTGAATATGAAAATGTAGATGCGGGATTACGGGGTATGGAGAACGAAAGGAGAGATATGAGGGGACTCTCACATCCACATTCATGGAATATGCTAAGTACCAAAAGATCGATTTTGTGAGTTGCAGAAATAGGTGAATCATTTTGAAGTATATGGAAATGTGGGATGTAGGGTTGTGGGTCTAGGGAAAAATAAATATAAATAGAGGGAGGACCCTGCATCCACATTCATGAAATTGGTTAAGTGTCAAAAGGTAAATGGTGTGTTATGAGTGATGTGTAAATAGGAAGGGTCTATTTGAGTGTTGTGGGTATGTGGATTACGGGATTTGGGTATTTGCAAGGTGGGGGATTGCTTGTCCTTCTGCAACATAGAAAAAAGCTAAGTGTTGGGGATTTGGACGGGTGGAAAATAAACTAAGTATGGACTTGCATACTTGTGGGTTTGCGGACTTGGTGGTAGCCCACCCCTCAACCCACATTTATTTTAAAAATTACTAAGTAAAGGATATACAAGAGGCAAGAAACATCACAATGGGTGGACCTTTATACAAAAACGTTGATCAACAAAAGTAGATCAAAAACTAGGAAGAACAATACATAGGTCAAATAAACCTCATGAACTTGCAAATAAAGGGAGTTTAAAACCCCTTTGGACATGCACCCATGCTACAAAAAAAAATGCACCCCTTTCCTGGTTGAACTTGCCCCTTATTTGCAAGGCATATTCATTGTTGTAAAACCCTAAAACAAATCCACCATTAACCTACAATATAAAGGAAAAGCCATCAAACCAATGAAAATAAATAATAAAATGAGAGAATAAATAAGGAAAATAGTGAGAAATGGAAAACAGTAGAAACAAAATCAATAATGGAGACAAAAGAAATAATGATGAGAGAGAAAAAGGGTTACCTTCTTGTAATACTCTTTGTATTTCTCTACAGTCATGACCCATTTATATTTCATCCTCTTGTAGAATAAATGCCTTTTCCTTTTGTCTCACATGAAATGTAGAAATGAAACAAACCCTACTTTTTCATGTTTTTAAGAGTCATATTATAGTTCTTCCCGCCCATTTTAATAAGTTTTAAAAAAATATAATTTATTGTCTGGTGCTTTGATGTGCCAAATAGGAGCATTGGTGCTTCTATACCTAAGTGGATCATTGATGCTTATGTACCAAAGAAAATCAATGGTGCTTCCATAACTAAGAGGAGCACCAATACTCTAATATCACCAGGGAAGAATATTGTGCCACTTAGAGAAATATCATGAACTTGCAAATAAAGGGAGGTGAAAACCCCTACGGATAACATTCATGCTACACAAAAATGCACCCCTTTACTGGTTGAACTTGCCCCTCATTTGATATCCTTAAGCGTTGATGTAAAACCCTAAAATAAATCCACCATTAACTTATAAAATAAAGGCAAAATGATCAAACCAACAGACACAAACAGAAAAACCAATGAAGAAATTAGGAACAATAGTGAGAAATAGAAAAAAATCAATAATGGGGACAAAAAAATAATGAAGGAGGATAAAAACGGTTACCTTGCTGCAATACTATGTCTTTCCCTGCATTCATGGTATCTATATTTCATACTCTTGTAGAAACACCACTTCCTCTTCCCTCATGTGAAATGTTGAAATGAAAAAAAACCCTCACATTTTCTTCTTTTTAAGAGTTGCATTGTAATTTTTCCTACCTCTTTTAATAATTTACAAAATACAAATTATTATTTTGTGATTTAGTGTATTAAGAGAATCAATGATTCCAATGTACCAAAGAGAAGCACCAATGATTTCATACCTTAAAGGACCACTAGTGCTTCCATATCTTAGAGGAGTAACAATGCTTCCATACCTAACAGGAACATTGATGCTCCAATGTCACTAGGGAAGAACATTGTATCATGTAGAGAAACCTTGTGAACCTACAAATAAAGGGAGGTGAAAATTCCCATGGATATGCACCCATTATTCACAAAAGTTTACCCATTTCTTCACCAAAATTTCCACTTATTTTATAGTTATATCCATTGATTTAAAACCCAACAAAAAATCCACCATTAACTTTCAAAATAAAGGGAAGACCCTTAAACCAGATAAAAAAAAAAACTAGGAACAATACTGATAAATGTGAAATAGAAAAATAAAATCAATAATGGGAATAAATGAAATAATGAAGAGGGGAAAAAAGGGTTACTTTACTATGATACTTTTTTTCTTTCCCTACATTCGTGGTTATTTGCATTTCATTCTCTTGTAGAACCACCTCCTCTTCCTCTTTTCTCAAGTGAAATGAAGAAATGAAACAAAGCCTCATTTTTTCCTCCTTTTGAGAGTTGTCTTGAGGTTTTTCCCACCTCTTTTAATAAGTTAAAGGAAATATGAATTAATGTTTGATGCTTTAGTGTATTACAAGAATCAGTACTTTCCATGTACCAAAGAGGAGTACTAATGCTTTTATACCTAAGAGAAACATGATGTTTACATACCTAAGAGGATCATTGATGCGCCCATACTAATAGGAAGCATTGGTGCTCCCTGATAGAAGTGGAGCAATGATGGATTTTTGGTTTATTGGAACTTTAGTGCACATGGGTCACAAATCACTAGTGCTCCTATACTAATGTCAAGCATTGATTCCATTGGACCAAAGTAGAGAACTTACATGGTTTTTAGGTTGTTGGCACTCTAGTGTGCATCAATATAGAAGCATTAGGGAACCTAGACTAGTGTGGAGCACTAGTGTGCCTTTACCAAAGTCGAGCATTGATGTCATTTTAGAGTTTTGTGTCTCTAGTGTTATTGTGGTCATGGAACACCAGTGCGTGTGATCTTAAACTACACCATTGCGTCGTAATGGTTTAGGAACACTAACAAAAAAACATTTTCTAAATCCTTCACACACCTGCCTCCACTAGAATAATTCACTAAAATAGAGAATGGAAAGGTGGTTCTACCAAAACCTTCGGTAATTAGTGTTTTCCTTGTAGTGTAGGAAATCCAATTTTATATGCAAATATCCTTATCCTATGAATGATTTCAAATTTCCCACAATAACTAGGATCCACTTGGAATAATTTCCAAGATTTAGAAATCTCTTCCTTGAATTTACTCTGAGGAAGACATGATACCCAACATTGAATTCTCTATGCACCTTACTCTTATCTACATGTCTTGTGCATCCTTCAAATTCTACCTAATTCTAGCAACTTCTTGCTCCATCTCCTTGACCATTTCCACCCAAAGTATGATATTTTTTACTATATTATCCCCACTGACTGGAGTAATACATATTTTTCCATATAAAGCCTCAAATGGACTCATTTTCAATAATGCATGATGTTATTTGTTATATAAAAACTTTATTAACTGTAAATCTTCCAAATTAAATAGTTTATCCATCACATACATGAAAAATATGTCTTCAATCACTCGATTCACCATTTCACTCTCATTAATTTGTAGATGATAAGCATTATTGCAATTCATCTTCATGCACAAGTCTTCCAAAAGACTCTTCTCAGAGTTGGAAGTAAAACTTGTGTCCTAGTCATAAATAATTGCCTTGGACACTCTATATAGCCTGCAAATTTCTCTCATGAATATTTTCACAGAGACCTCATGATCCAAAATGGATCCAAACCAATGAATGGGTGTAGGAATCAGCACCTATAAAATAGATTCAAAATTTTATGAAGGTTAGAAAACATAGTAAACCAATGCAAATGTAAAGTTGAATAAGAAAAATGAAAATGAGAGGAAAATTAGATTATTTAAAAGATAAAATAAAATAAAATAGGAGAAAAGGATGAAGAAGGGAAAATGAAGGGTCATGTTTATTGGTCTTCCCCTTACTACCCCCCCCCCCTACTACCTCTCCTTATTTATTTCAAAAATTTCACTCTCAAAGGGATTTTGTAGGCCAAGAGAGAAAGATTCATAGGGAGCCAATAGCTACAATGTACCAATGATTTCCAAAATGAAAGATTAAGCCCCATTCAGAGCTATTTTTCCCATTTGGGTTTCGAGTGTAAAATTGTTGTGTTCATTATGTGTTTGGTTTTATTGTTGTGCGATATGATTTAATATATAGTTGCATTCAATGGATTTTTATGATGATAATTCCCATTATGTTGATGTTAAATTATGTTGAGAGGTGAATTTTGACTGAGGGATATTGAGGGATGAGATGAGATAGATGTCGCATTCCCTAGCTATGTTTCTAATTCCAACTCCTTGTATTTAGCAATTAATCCATTTTTTGTAGATCGTTGGGCATTCCCACATGCATATAATAAATAGTGTTAGAGTCCTGAGGTTTAATTCATCACCCTACGATTTGTACATGTCCAAATGCAACCATACATAGCATGTTGGGCACCCCAAATTTTAAGTTGATCGACCTCCACTAATATTGGTTGAATTGTTGCTTGATTCAACCTATGTTTCTATCTAATAAATTTCATTTATTTTGGGAAACTTCTTCAAAGATGGTTGACCTTTCTTTCATTTGGTCGACTCACCTTTCTATCTAGTTGACTCTCTTGTTGGTCGACTTACTTGTTGGATGGTTGATTGTATACACTTGGGTAAACTTACCTTTACTCACTTGTTGTTGTAAATATGAAACAAGGGTTAGTAAAATATCCTAATCTAGTGGTTGTGCTAGATAACAAACAAAGTAATGAAAACAAAACTAGAAACCCTAGCTTTAAATGAAACATTCC
>ML817491.1:97559-109533 GCA_009831015.1 Picea engelmannii | reverse complement strand
GTTCAAGAAAAATTATGATATACACTTCATGTATATAAGTTGTCATATAAATTTGTATATGCTTGAATGATGGGGCTAATATATCAATGTTAAATGCAATATTCTACTATAAGTATGAGACTTAGGCGTTTAAAACGAAAAATCAAAGAATATTATATTCAATGGATATCCTTTTGTGGCTAAGGTTTTGAGGCTGTGATTTTAAATTGGATAGAACTCCCTTAATATTGATAAGAATCACTATCGACCACAATCCAACAATGACATAACCATTCTACTTCTAATGGCATTGGTCCTATTGTAATCTAGCTCATAAAATGAGAGATAATCACACTACAAGAATTTCATACAAGGTTTGTGGCTCCATCTTGAAATGGGTGTATCCTCTATGATGCTTCTCAAAATCACCATGATGACCCCAATATAGAAATAGTACAACCATTCTATTTTTACTAGAATTAGTACTACTACAATTTGGTTCATAAATAGAGAGATATTCACATTGCAAGAATTTCTCATGAGGGTTTTGAGACCTCAAATTGAAATGGGTGTAACGTATACGATACCTTTTATAATCTTGATTATAACTCCAATATAAAAATGGAATGATCACTCTACTTCAAATGGCATTGGTGCTACTATGATTTAGTTAATGGGCCAAAAGAAAAACCTGCCCCAAGAAAATCTACAAAAGAAAAAGAAAAACTTCACCTTAGCCTATGACAGTTCTCTAATACCACTTGTTATGATAATTAACCACTATAATTGAATCAAAAACTATATATCTGAAACTATGAACACTTTATTCAATATTAAAACCCTTAAGGTATGGTAACACCATACAATGATCCTTTTGTGGGTTAAACTTGAATCGATGAAATAGTCAATGAGTAGGTCAATAGTGGTGGTTTTTGGGTCCATGGTTTTGGTAGCCCATGCTATTGTTCCCTTGGATTATATGAAATGAAACCTTTAAATAAGATTATATTCTCCATTATAATTGGCTTGGATGTGAGGGGTGAAGGCTCATTTGGCCAACTTGTCCAGATTTGGTCAAGGGAACAAAGATACCTTTGGTTGGTTTTTTCTGTAAGGGTTTTATAGGGTAAATCATGTTTCAATGATGTGTTCATGATTTATGTGCTTTTGTTGTTGTTGGTTCGTTATTTCTTTCGCGGGATTTGATTATTCCTAACAACTGGTATAAGAGATTAGGAAACACCATGGAAGAGGAAGGTTGTTGGTTTGTTGTGCTTGACATGCCGGTCAACGAACGTAGCCTTTGAGATGTGTTGAGGCAAAGAGAGAAGAATGTTGGAGAGAAAAGAGATTGTTGGCCCTTGACCAAGTTTTGAGGAACACTTGGTCATATTTGACCGTTTTTGGGACTTCGACATATTGTCAAAGATGGAGCGCCAGGCGAAGTAGATATCATGAGATCTCGGTCCACTTTTGGGCCCCTTTTAGGGTTTTTGGGTTAATGTAATTGGAAAGGGATGTCGGCCCATGGGTTTACCCACGTTTAGGCCCACTTTTGTAATGTATAAATAGAAGGATAGGCAATGTAAGAAGTAGTAGATATGATTTCTTAGTTCAATTGGTAGTGCATCTATGCGATGTCGAATAATTTATCTATGCGAACTGTGTAAGGCTTGCAAGGCTAAGTGCAAGTTACTGTGTGGTTGATATAGAAAGCTAAGTGTTGTACCACAAGGAAGAAGGATCTAGCGAGTTGCGTAGATCTTCTGTCCTATGCGAAGAAGGGTTTTTGAGGTTTTTTGCTTGTAACAACTTGAATATGATAATAAAGAAGAAGATCATGTGGACGTAGCCCCAGGGGGGGTTGAACCACGTAAATCTGTGTGTTATGCTATGTGCTTTGGTTCAATGTGTTTATCTTTGTTTATTCTATGTGCTTTGATATATCCACTTATTCTCTATGCTTCTTAGATATATATGATTGTTAGATCTGATGTGTATGAGGATTCTTAGTGTTGCTCTACTAGATTTGATCTGGGTTACTATGGTTAAGTGTTGAAATACTGTATATCTGAGCATATACTGCGAAGCTCTATGCTACCTGTGCAGTATAATAAGGGTTAAATACTGATGAATAATCTATGCTAAGTTCCCTGTAAAAGATATAATCACAGATCTATGTCCCAGCTAAGGTTGTAGACACCTGAGTCTTGTAACCACCCCTGCCTCTACCTCGGGTGAGAATTCATCTACTTCACAGGTGTTTCTGAAAGGGCCGATAGTTAGGGATTTTTTGGTGTGCTCTTGGGCATTGAACCATGGGTCTGCCCCTGTGCCAACAAATATTTCTATTGTCGGGACCTGAACCTGTGATTGCTGGGAATTGATGAAGAAGAAACTTTGTGCAAATGAAAGCTCTGTGCGTAGATCTGTTGCCCTAGTGCGCAGCTTTTTACTCGACCTGTGAAGCTTTGTGCCAGGAATAAGGTCAGATGTGAAGAAAGGAAGATTAGATATGAAGAAAAGAAATGAGATATGAATGCTCTGTGCTCTAAGAAAAATAAAAGTGGAAATTTCTGAAAGAAAGAGGTCAGATCTGTAGAAAAGAGGTAAGATCTGTAAGCCCTGTGCTTTAATAAAGGTAAGAATAGTTAAAAGTTCTTATATCTGGAAGCTTTGTGCTCTGTAGAAGTAAGATAAGTGAATTTTTTTGTTTCTAGAGCATGGATCTAGGTATGTTTGATAGATTCTGTCATATCTTGAAACCTAGGGCATTAATAGATGAAAAAAAGTTTGATATGAATAGATCTAATAAGAATAATGATAGATATGTTATACCTATGCATAGAAAGAATGTTTGGACTAACAAATGGATGCAGGATCCTAGAAATAATTTTTTGCAAGCTAGCTACCATGATCATGGTGCGTAATACATAAGAAGTTGGGGATTATTTAAGAGAAAGAGAGGATTGACCCTATGATATAGTTGTAGAAAGCCTGGTCATCTGGATAAGGAATGCCTTGGTGGAAAACCCAGTTGTCTCTGTTGCAAAGCTTTGGACCATGAAGTATTGGATTGCCCTAGAATGATTGCTAAGCTTAAAAGAATGAATCTGCATGAAGAAAACCCTAGGATAGCCCCCAAAATAGCATAATGCTAGAAAGAGTCAGAGAAAGTATTAATACAAATGAAATAAAACTTGAAGGAACATAAAGATGTCCGATTACCAGAGATATTCAAAGAAAAGGAACAAGTCGAAGCAAGACTAGGGGACTTCGACATTGATTGTATTCTTGATGAAGAAACACAAGTGAACATTTTTCCAAAAAGAACTTGGGAAGCTATAGGGAAGCCTGCCATGATTCCTTCACTGGGAGGAATATGACTATTTAGATGAAAACTGATAATGTTATGTGGAAAACTCGCTCAAATACCTATGACAGTCAATGGAACTTCGACAGAAGAAGATTTTGAGATTATCAAATTTATTGATGATTGCGCCCCATTCACTATGTTACTTGGAAAACCTTTGATTGAGAGAGATCAAGCTAGAAATAAGGAAGAATAAAAGGCATTACAACAACAGAGACAAGAGATAAAAGATTTCATGACTAGAAGGATTGTGCAATTGATTGAGGAACAAGAGAATAAATCAAAGCTAATTGAAACTAGAAGCCAAGATGTCAAAGGATTAGGGGACTCACAAAAGATTGGAGTATATGTACTAGATATAGACAAAGTAGTTCTCCTGAGTCTTGGGAAAGAGCCTCAGCAACGCGAAGTGACTATGCCCAAGGAAAATAAGAAATAGAACGAGAAAATAACTACTGAGATGAAGCTCATGGGGAAGAAGGATAAAAATCTAAGTAAAAAGAGAGCTCATATTGACAGGCTACAAAGGGTTCCAGAGGGAACCTCTTTGAAAGAAACTTTGCAAAACTTGAGCTTCGTCGGGATATCAAAACCGCGACATGGGTCACTTTACCATGGTGAAGAAATATAGCCGTTGGAGGCCGATATGTCCGTTCAACTGCCGCTCTGAATGGATTGAAAAAAATTGATGGGTCATCACCAGACCATTAGACCAAACCATAACGGACAAAACCAGAGCTAAGGAATCCCCATATCCGTTGCAAATGATCCATTACATAGTTACTTACTTAATCCATCATGCCATGCACATAAGACACTTTTTCTAATCGTGAATTTGAGTCCGCAAACTACCTGAATTGTGAACAGGGATTACTCTGCCCTTACTCTCTACCTTACTACAATACCTATGTTACATTGAGAACCTGAGCTATTGATCCTGAGCGTTGTTGTCAGACGAATTTAGTGCAACTGAAGAATCTGTAAGAGAGGTACTCGCTAGCCTCAGAGCCGAAAGAGACATGTTGGAGCGAGGATTGTCTATAGGTTTACAGGCATCATAGACAAGATGAGTTCAAGCCTCCCCGTCGACTTCTTGAGCAGGAACATCCTGAGCCGACGCAGAAAGAAGAACCAAACATAAAGATGATATAGCCAATGTGAAGTTGGTTCCATCCATCCAACCTGCTTACATACCACCTTTGAGCGGTGCGATCAACAGAGATAGTGTGCCTAGAGACTTTGAGTACACTCTAGTCACTGCGTACCTATCGAAAGG
Organism: Picea engelmannii; assembly: GCA_009831015.1. NCBI lineage: Eukaryota > Viridiplantae > Streptophyta > Pinopsida > Pinales > Pinaceae > Picea > Picea engelmannii. The sequence goes on along the minus strand of ML817491.1, from coordinate 104,905 downwards.
AGTACGCACAGTCCGCACAGATCACAACAAGATCGCCACATTGAAGTTTAGTGACTTCAACCTGGGTGATCGTAAAGTTTATAACATACTTTCCCCGTACAAGTACCTAACCAGAACCAAGGGAAAGAATTCGAAGATTGTCCCTTAGCAATGGATGATGAACCTTGCACAGTATACTCTGCTCAATGTTATGAAGATACCGCACTTCGACAGACACCAGGAGGTGATTACTTGTGTGAAGTTGTTGCTGGAAAGTTACCAGGGAGGATACTTATGGTTGAATCGTTGCATAACAGTTGATCCAACGCTAATCAACTAGATCATCGGGCTTAGCATGTAGGGCCCTGATCCCCACGATTTCTATCCTAGAAAGACTGTGGATCGCACTCTTGCTCAGAAGATCAAAGAATCCTATGGAGATGTTGAGAAAGGTGTGTGAGGCTACAAGGTAGCTTCTATTGAAAGTGGTGCAGTGCGCCTCACTTGTCAACTGATCACAGGGAAGTTGGTACTCAAGAATCGACCCACGCAAGTATCCGACTTTGTAGTAGACCTCACAGGGAAGTGCGCAGAGGGACTATAGATGAACTGGGAGAAATAACTGGTGAATCAACTAGAGGTTGATTGTAGAGAAGCCTACGATCAAGGGCATGGATTTCATTTTAGATGGATATTGATACTTATAGCTTTCGTTGCATGGGAGCTACCGGAAGGTGCAACCTTCCCCGACATTGACCCCTTTGAACCACTGGCTTTGAAGTTTAGTACACTGTGGTACTCGAATGACATGAACAAGAAGTGGCAACCCAATGTCGTATTTCATACCTACTACACCTAGTTGAAGATGGCCATCCAGTCTGAGCCACACATGACCCCGAATACTTTACACAGGTTTTGACCTTTGATAAAGTTCAGTACAGACCACCATTTTATATATATTACAACACACGCTAATGAGAACAAGGAACAAATTCAGTCTTATTATAAGATGATAGAAGAAGACCTGGAGGAGATCACCAAGGAATGGTCAGCGGACCTCCTTATTACAGGGGACCTCGCAGAAGTATCTGACATTGATAGCCCAGAAGCTGCGCATAATACACCTGGGCCCAGTAAGACAAAGAAAACAAAGCAAACAAAGAAGGATGAGGAAATCCAAGATGTAGATTTGTAAGAACTACATCCATTAAACCAAAGCAAGGAGGTAATGGCAAAGACTTAGAGGAAGTTGAACAGAAGCCAAGAGATGAAGTAGAGATCCTAAAGAAAAGGAAGGGTTCACCTCTGAAACCTTCCTCTCAGAAGAAATCAAAAGCACCCGTGACTAAGCTGAAGACCACGCTCACTCCAGATGACTTCATTTTTCTCATTGCATCTATGAACTAAGCCATAGAAGAGATAATAGAAAAGAAGGAAGCTAAGCAAGAGATAATGTACAACAAAATCAAGATTGAGCTCCAAGCAGTATAGCAAGCTCTCCAGTCTAGCCGCCCAGTCTCCTCTATGCCTCTGCTTGAAGGAACAACAAAAGAAGGAAATGAACCAATTCAATTCTGCAAGATTACTGACACAGTCGAAGTATGCCTTCGGAAGGAATAGGAATAAATAGCACAGGCCACATAGGCCTTAAAGAAAGCACAGGAAGAAATCATCGAGAAACCCCGAGCTGCGCAACAAGAGAAGGACACTCTCCAAGCAAAATTTGAAGAAGACAGAGCGAAGATCCAAAAAGAGAAAGAGCAGCTACTCATGAAGTAGATTGGGATTGAAGAAGTAGTCAACGGAGCATTTTTCTCTGTGACTGGCTTAGAACAGAAGGCAAAGAACCCCATAGAATGCCAAGTGATGAAGCTTGCTGAAGCTATTCAACAACTTCAACAAAGAGTCGTGGACTTAGAACTTCAGACCATACAACAGACCCCACAAGAAGTGCACGACCAACAAGAAATAATTGTCCAGAGCACTATAGAAAGGATTAAAGAACTCACTAAGGAATGCAAACAGTTAAGTAGAAGAAGTGAGCAGCTCTACAAGAACCTAACCGAGATCCAAAAATTGCATAAATTGGAGTCGCAGCTCCAAGAGGCGAAGTAAGACACCAAAAAGATATAGTTGCAACTGAAGTCCATGTCACCCGTAGAGAGAATGAAGACGTTTCTAGAGCAATGCACAACCCAACAACAAATTCACACGCTTCAGAGTAAAGTAATGGAAGTCTCTCAACGACTTCAACCAGTGCAAGAAAAGGCATGCCAACTATTCACTGAAGTTGAAAGCCAAGGAGTAGAACTTGAACAGGTTGTGAATACAATATAACAATGCCTAGAATGGCCGGTGAATGAGGTACTCATCCAGGAGTTCTCCGAGCAAGAGGCAGTAGCAATGTAGCAAGTCGAAGCAGCTCGAGCCAAGATTAACGAATTCAAAGCAAAATTGGTCAGACCTGAGTGACTCGGGACGAGTCACAGGTGAGTGCTGGGGGCATGTTGGCCCTTGACAAGGTTTTGAGGAACACGTTGTTATCAGACTAATTGGTAGGTGTAGACACTAACAGATCTCCCTAGATCCACCTGGATCTAGAACAAAACAGGACAGGACATGACTCTTTCCCTAAGTTTCGACTATTGAATCAACTAGTAGGAAGGAATAAGTAACATACCTTTATATCGCTTCCTAGGGTCTCTGTTGCTCCAGCTTTGCTTTGGTGCTTTTTTGAAGTCAAGACCAAGACAACACAAACCGACCAAGACAACACAAACCTACCAAAGTGAAGATAGCACAATATATTCAACTGTCAACCTATGTGTATGATCAAGGAATTACACAATAAAGTAGAAATAAATTTTTGGGAAAGGGACATGCCACTGTATCATATTAATTGAAAGTAAAGATTACAACCTGAGCCTTGATGTCACAAACTTCCTTTTGATGGCTCTTGGTTCCAACACACACACTTGCTCAATCCTTGTATGAAGAAGATCAAATCCTCTTGATAGACTTACTAGAGTCTACAAGCTTCAGCTAAGTCCTTCACACAATTCTTTCACCAATTCTCCAATGAATATTGCTTAACCTTTTCCATGAGAATTACCTCAATATATAGGAGAGAATGAATTAGTTGGATAAGAATGATCCCACAATATCTGGGAATCCAGTACAAGGATAACCATTCAAATGCCAACCCATCCTTCTAGAAGATTCCCTTCTAGAAACATCGAGAATTCATCTTTTTCCATGCTTTGGGAAGAGTTATCACCCTAGCTATTCAACACAGTGCGAGAAGTTCGCACCCTGGCTTAAGGCAACCTACGAGAATCAGGCATTCTCGCACCCAAATATACTGGCAGCCTGCGAACCTTCTTCAAAAATGAGTTTTCTGGGAAAAGATGAAAGTAAATTTTTTCAGGAGAAAGTTCTTATGAAGAGCCTGAGTACAACATCATCAATACATCATCATGATGACCAAAATCATGGGTAACAGAATGCCCCCCAAAGTATGAGGTTGGAACCAGTGACAGTCGAAAGAATTTGTAAGTTGCATGTGTGTGTCAGAAACTGGGAGCACACCTAATCGAAAACCTGCGAACAACCAAGCATTTGTAGAATATCATATATATTAATTCTAAGGTAGGCATTCCCATACTCAGATCACAAACTGATGACATTGTAGACATGGGTCATGGCCACCAATCATACACTGTGGATCCATGCCATCAAAATATAGCATAACCACCAGGAATACACTGTGGATCTATGCAAAAAAAATTCAAATTAAGACGACATAGCCACGAGACATACACAATTGATCTATGTGTCGCAAATTATACATACTCCATCGCAACCTGGACAAAATAGATGATATCGAGGGTTTTCAATCTCGTCTCCCAAAGTACGAATCTAACCATGTGATTACATGTGTCGAAGTTGAACATGGAATAAACCACTTGATTACCGGTCATTGATGAAACCATTAACAAGTGCGATGGAAATCACCATTGATGTCAATGACTCCCAAGGTACTCTAGTACAATCCATCGAGTGTGAATGAATGAGTTGAAGTCGAACATTCGATGTAATCTTTTGATCAGGGGTCAATGATGTAAACCCACTGTTGAAAGCGAGGAAACCTGCCATTGAGGCATGCAAGCTCCAAGGTACCAAAGAATTTCTAAGTCTTGATTCCGGATAATGAGTTGAAGTCGACGGAACAAAACTTGTCACAGGAGGGCCTTGATGTATCCCCCATCAATGACATGAAATGAGTAACAGATTTTGAAGGTGAAACAGAGTATGATGTAAATTGAATTGGAAATAGGGAAGGCCGACATGGAGAGAATAGACAACTGCAGATGGCCGACTCAATATAGGTTTCAGATGGACTTCTCTTGAACATATGAATGACACGACCAATGATTTGGCAGCATTGACTCCAAGACGACATAGGGAATGACCTTGTAGCAAATCGAATGAGAGACAAATGGATTTCCCAAACCGGCTTCAAATGATGAATAGGGGGTGTCATGTTCAAGAGCGACACTTACTGCCAATCAATATGAAAATGAAAAACATATCTCTTTCCCAAATTTTCCCCCACCATTTCTGGCGAGTACCTCTTTATTTTTACACAAGCTTGAGGAGGATAACATATGTTTGTTGATGTAAGCTCATCCTTCGGACAAGTCCCTCGAAGTATGTTTAACGAACCCTAAGAAGGAGTGGTTCGGTTCCATTACGGGTCTGTCGATGTTTGTTTAACGAGTCCAAAGATAGAAAACTCGAAGGTTTTTCATGATTATAGAGCATGGAAAAACACTTAAAAGAGAAATCTCTCAGTTCCTTTTTCATAAAATAGTCTGGATGAGACCGAAAAAGAGATAAATTATCGCTCACCAAACGCTTACTTCAAATACTCTATCGAGCGTGAAAATAGCAAGTTCGCTCGGCAATATTTTCATGTTTAGAGAGTCTAAAAAGAGCTTAAAGAGGACTCTAGGGGGGTTCCTTTTTCGTATAACCTTGTTGAGCCAGAAAAAGTGATAAAAGTATGCTCGATCGCGTTCTCATGTATTTTCGAGCACAAGAACAGACAAAGACCACGCTCAAGGTTTTATACAAAAACCCTAAAAAATAATCAAAACATGCTATGATTGATCCAGATTTATGTAGGAACACAATGAAATACAGAAATACACATAAACGTAGAGATGCAACGGAAATAAGACTTCATTTCAGTATTAACAAATGACTGAAATATGCTTATAGACAGAATGGAAATAAACTAGCTAGGGCACTGGTAGCTTATCTCTGAGAAGAGATGTGGCTGCTACTCGCATCCGTGAGAAGATCATTATAATGAGGATCTAGAGGCCTTTTTAAAATAGACGAGAATGCCAAAAGTCATATACATCCAAAAACCTAACCCTAGGAGATGAAGCGCCAAAAGTCATGTGGGCCCCATTTGGGTAAGTTAGTACATCAACTTCCCGGGGTCGTAACTTTTGCATACGATCTCCGTTTTAGGCGTGTGATAGCTCGTTGGAAAGGTATCATCAAGGAGATTAATTTTCGGGGCTCAATTATGCCTTTTTATATCATTGAGAACCTCGATCTCAAAAAACCTTCATTTAGGCCCTCAAAATGGCCCTGGAAGTTAAAACCTGCTAAAAATAGTAAATTGCCAAAATTGCCAGAAAACTGTTTTGAGCCAGTCGGAAAAGGTGGGTGGCCACCGATATCCACCTGGATCAATGAAAAAGAAAAATATATGTCTGTATCCCTGTATTTGACCATCAAAATCATCACGCCTGCAAAAGTTACACTCAACATGACATTAGGGATTAGGGTTTAATAGATAAATAATCATAAAAAACCAAATGACATAGTAAAAGTAAATAAAAAGGAGTAAATACTCTTTTTAACACATCATTTTTACCTTTCCACTATTTGAGCTCAAAAACCCCTCTTTTACCCTCAAAGTTCGGCGTCAGATTGCGAGAGCTATGAGAGATCATTTAGTGAGCCGTTAGCGACAGTAAGGTAGGCTCTTTGTCCTTAGCACTTTCATGGTTTAATTTTGCAATTTGATTGGTTAAATTTCATTTTTGGGTTGATTTTGTAAGCCCTACTTGCGCGTTGCCATTCTCACAGGCAGGCTACACGAGACCTGCGAGAATGGGGCATTCTCGCAGGTGAGCCTAAGGCAGCCTGTGAGGTTCTCGCACTGTGCACACAGGGCACCTGTGAGAACTGCAAAGCTCAAAATTTAGCCAATGAACAAGAACCAAATCATGAAAAAGTTGTTAATCTTTCTTTTGTGTTCCTTATGCAGATAATTGTCTATCAAAATGGTGCTTGAATGGCACAAAAGAGAGCACGAAGAAGACAATGCAATGGCCGAAAATCATCCACCTACTACAGCTGCTTTGAGAAACTGTGGACTCCTGAAGTACTTTTGCATCCCGGGCATGAGGGCCCAAGTCAGACTATTAGAGTACCTGCTGTTACACGTCAAAATTGCTAAGTGTCGCATTGTCCCTGTCAATCGTTGTAAGTGTCGCATCTTCCCTACAACTTTTGCAAGTGTCGGAAGTTGGTCACTAGTGTCGCAAACGATGTTCAGACATGATGCCATGATAACGACACTAAGGAGGCACTTATAACACCTCACATAACTGATTTGAAAGAGGAGAACTGGTTTACTGGAATCAAATAACTCTTGACACCTGAAAGAGACCCTGAAACACTGGTTTGGAGGGGGAGCGCTCCCCTACTACAGCTGCAGAAGCGCTGGCACTCCTCTACCATGCTTCAAGGAGCATTATAACGCCCCTCAGGCCCTTCTAGAGGAGCGCTGCTCATCTTGAGAGCACTGGCGCTTTCCCAAGGCTCACCAGGAGCGCTACAACGCTCTGATGCCCTTTCTGAGGGAGCGCTCCCTATTCTGGGTCAGTTGTTAGCCCGTTGAGGATAATAAGGGGAGGATCATTCGAGATTAGGAGGCAGTTGTGCTCGAATTCTTGGTTTCATCAAAAGATCCCTGATCTAAGGAGAAGGTTCCCAACTGGTTCCAAACATAACTCAAGAGGTTAGGCCCCTCCCAACCTATATAAATAGGTTCTATGATGGTGGAAAAGGGAGGAAGAATTGAACATAGGAAACTTATGATCTTGGAGGAAACTGACAGTCAGCCAAAGGAGAGTGATTAGTGAAGTTGTTGTTATCCAGGTTGTGGATCTTTCAGGCAAGGGTTAGACGAAGAGGACTTGACGAAGCTGTCGCATTCGCATCTACGATTGTAAGTACTGCTGTCGTTATTCTCATTAATATGACACGCTTGGCCTGTTTCT
>ML817491.1:72523-83441 GCA_009831015.1 Picea engelmannii | reverse complement strand
TGAGGGAGCGCTCCCTATTCTGGGTCAGTTGTTAGCCCGTTGAGGAGAATAAGGGGAGGATCATTTGAGATTAGGAGGAATTTGTGCTCGAATTCTTGGTTTCATCAAAAGATCCCTGATCTAAGGAGAAGGTTCCCAACTGGTTCCAAACATAACTCAAGAGGTTAGGCCCCTCCCAACCTATATAAACAGGCTCTATGATGGTGGAAAAGGGAGGAAGAATTGAACATAGGAAACTTATGATCTTGGAGGAAACTGACAGTCAACCAAAGGAGAGTGATCAGTGAAGCTGCTGTTATCCAGGTTGTGGATCTTTCAGGCAAGGGTTAGACAAAGAGGACTTGACGAAGCTGTCGCATTCACATCTGCGATTGTAAGTACTGCTGTCATTATTCTCATTAATATGACATGCTTGGCCTGTTTCTTTCTAGTTTGTGTCTGATGTTACATGAACTTATCATTTATTGATAGATCTGTTTTCAAGCTAATGTCAATAGAGTAGGAAGTGGTCGTATCTTGTTTTTTCCACAGACCTCAGCGAGGAGCAAAAGGATTGGAGCGCAACTCGGAGCATGCAGGGACAAACGTCGATTAAAAGGTACTTCTGTTATCCTCCCTTCTCATGCATTAGTTTAGATAGATTTGAAAGGAATTCAGTGTTCACGTTAATCATTTTTCTGTCTAGGGTTAAGGTCAAGCCTTAGAGGTGATCTACTTGTCTGCAGGGAGATTTTCCTACAAGACCTGGTGCATATGTGGGACCCTGATTAGCAGGTATTTCATGTGGGGGTCCACACACTGTCCTTAGACATTGAGGACATTTACTTTTTGACTGGATTGTCTCGGCGGGGGTACTATGTGAGCCTGACTGGTAGCAGAGGTGGTGGGCTGCAGATGAGTGAGTACTGCCGTTTACACTACGTTCCCAAGGTTAAGAGAAAGAAAGGAAAAGTAGCTATTTGGGGGGTACGAGATTTGACCCTACATACTATCCTATTCACCATAGCTCAGATGGATGGGAGTTCTGCTCCTCAGATGGAATTACAGAGTTACTTCCATTATGCTATTAAGTGTACTAAGCCTCGAGTATTCAACTGGGCAGATGCAATGCTTCGTAGCGTAAAAATACAGTTTACCAAATGCAGACGAGGCAACTTGAAGCAATTCAGGTACAAATCTTTGTTGGTGTCCTTTTTCCTTGAGAGAGTCCCATTACTGAGGTTGTAGGTTGAGTGGAATATACTGACTCCCAAGGATCCAAGGATGTTGAGATGGTGTCAGCTCATCGCCCGACACGTGTTTGGACCGATCATCAAGTATGATGATACTTTCTTTTACTGGCTTCAACCACAACTGTTGATGGTTGACGACTATGATTATGCCGGGTTGGATTTTCGAGGAGATCCGTATTTAGTATTGCCAGAGGATGCTCAATGGGGGAACCTTGGTAAGAAGTACACACATTTCTCTTTTTAAATGTTTTGTGAATTTTTATCATATTCAAATATTTTTGTTTTATATGTTCGTCCAAAGACTAATACAAAATCGTTTGTTGATGTCATAGATGTTGGACCTTACAAACCTCCTGGTACTTCTCCCATTTAGCGGTGAGGAGAGGTAGTGGCAGTGCCACAATATGCTGAGGATTATCAAGTGGTGGAACAAAATCTAGAGGGCTTGACCGCAGATATTCCAGACACGAGTCTGGAATAGGTTCCATGACGCGATCATCGTCATACTATAGGAGTGTCAGGGTCCATGATTTGACTACTTGGTAGGGTTGGTCGGGAAGTCGTGTGTTACCGTGAATGTCATCCATGACATCACTTTGTAGAAGCTATGAGCTTCAGATTTTGACATTTTGGTCTTCAGACAAACTTTTTTGTAAAAAACTCTTTTGATCGTTATATATACAGACGACTTCTATCGGTTTACCTTACCTTGTGTGAATATTGATGTGATTGATTTATAAATGATTTAAATGTCTGTCCAATACATAATTAGCCAATTCACCTGTTAATGTATTTAGACATCTAGGAATATGTTGATATTCAATGTGATCAAAATAACGTTCCAAGAGGCGAATTTGCAAATACACCCGTAACAAAGTAGGACTTCGAATAGAGTATACATTACTTAACTGTAGTACTACAAGCTGCGAATCAAGTCGCACAACCAAATGACAAATTCCGAGCGAGATAGAATCAACCAATAATTCAATAACGGTGTTATACTCTGCAATGTTGTTGGTCGCATGACCGAGGCACACACCTCGTAAGGAGACAAGTTCGTTTGTAGGGGCGTAAATTGCCCACGCAAAAGAAGCAAGGTTATGAGTACTACGGCTAGCGCCATCAGCGAAGCCAATATAGGGTAGCGAAGACTCCGACATCTGGAAATCAAACACAACGTCACATAAGGGCAGAGACTAGATAACGACAAAAGCAAGCTATAGTAACACACAAAAAGTATGATACAATAAAAATACAAGTACTAGTGCACAGATAATTTTATTCATAGTACTTTTTCAAGTACAACCCATTCCTAGGTTCACTCAAAGGGATACCATCGTAATATACTAACTCATAAGCTCCTTTTTCCAAAACTCGTCGAACTATATAAGGACCTCGCCACATGGCTTCGAATTTCCCAACTCCTAACATATCTTGATCTTATTCATAGAGGAGAACCAGATCACCTTCGAAGAAAATGCGAGGCTTGACATGCTTGTTGTATTGGGCCTTGACACATTTTTTCTGGGCTTCTATAACTAGGGTGGCATCACGTCGAGTTTCATCTAATCGCATAAGATACAATAGACGTTCTTCTTCAGCAAAAGTGTTGGGTAGGAGTTCAAAAACTAGTTTTAAAAAGGGTATCTCGCATTCGATAGGGAGAATGGCTTCCACACCTTAGACTAATTGAAAAGGTGTAAACCCAGTAGCGGACTTGACAGATGTCCGGTACGCCCACAATGCTGAAAAGAACATTGTGTGCCAACTTGTTTTATGAATCCCAATCATTCGTCGAAGCATAGTTATGAGAACTTTGTTAATCGCTTCGACTTGGCCATTGGATTGTGGATAATAGGGCGTTGAGTTATCATGGCAAAGACCCAACTTTTCAGTAAGTTCAGACATCATAAAATTCCTAAAGTGGCTACCGTGATCGGTGACGATAGCTTGGGGAACACCAAAACGAGCTATGACGTGATTAAAAAGAAATAATGTTGTAGTCTTTCCAGTGTTGTCGAATGTCGGCATCGCCTCAGCCCATTTCGTAAAGTAATCAACAACTACAATGATGTAACCATGCCCCCCGATCGAGTGAGGGTGACATGTCATGAAATCGATGCCCCATTTTGCAAAGGGACCAACTGAGACCACAGGGTGAAGAGGAGCAGGATGTGAGCGAATCTTCTGATTATAGGTCTGGCAGGCATGGCATTTCTAAATGGCAGTGATGCTGTCGTTAAACAAAGAAGGCCAAAAATACCCGGCGCATAAGATCTTCTGGGCAGTAGCATACCCAGACATATGACCACCACATGCTCCATAATGGCAGTCATTCAGAGCTTTCTAAGCTTCGTCGAATGTTAGACAACGTCGAAAAACAGATTCAATCCCTCGACAATAAAGAGTATCCCCGAGGATAATGTATTGACAAGCTTGATAGCGTATTTGACGTCGTTTAGTACTGGACAAAGTTGGCTGGAGAGTCTGGGTTTGGAGATATATAATGATATATCGATACCAAAGATCATCAGTGCTAATAAGGAAAAGAGATTCATCGGGTAATGAATCAACTGCTACATTTTTCGTTGCAAAATGGGGAAAATCGCATATCAACTCAGCAAAAATTAAGGACTTCTTGGACTTGGCACGGTCGAATTCCAAGTCAAACTCCTGGAGTATCACAATCCATTTGGAGTATTTTCCCCCTAGCAATTGACGTGTCAAAATGTGTTGCATAGGGTTGCAATGAGAAATTACCGTAGTCTTGCATGAGAGGATATAGTGCCGGAAGCGTTGGACGGGTTGGACGGCAGCTAAGGCCAGTTTCTCGACATGTTGATACTTGATTTCAGTTGGCATGAGACTTCGACTCAAGTAGTAAATAACATGTTCATCGTGAGCATCATCCTCTTGAACGAGAACCATACCAATAGTGTACTCCGAGGAAACAAGATAAAGGAAATAATCACGACTGTAATCGGGGGGAAAAAGAAGCGAAGCGCATGTGAGGGACAATTTCAAAGCCTCAAAAGCGTTGTTGGAAATAGTATCCCAGACGAACTCTGAATCCTTCTTTAATAGCCGCGTAAAACCACGAGTTATCTCAGCGTAATTTGGGATAAAACGACGAAGAAAGTTTGCTTTCCCTTGCAAACTTTGCAACTGGCGAAGTGTAGAAGGAGGAGGGAGAGTAAGAATCTCCTCAACCTTCAAAGGATCCACCCGAATCCCATGACGTGAAACGATAAATCCTAGAAGACGGTCGGATTCCACACAGAAGACGCACTTGTGAGGATTCAAACGTATACGGTAGAACCAACAACGAATGAAAATGGCTCGGGGGTGGGTTGGGTGATCGACTCTACGCATTGAATGAGTGGATAAATCATCCAAATAGCATTGAATGATGTGCTTGATATCATGGAAAGCATAAGACATAGCATGTTGAAAAGTAGCGCCAACGTTCTTGAGACCGAAAGGAAGTTTTGGATAGGCAAAAGTACCCCAAGGACAAATAAAAGTTGTCTTATGTTGATCCTTGGGAATGATGTTGATTTGATTATATTCGGACAAACCATCCATGAGAGAGAATATTTCACTTCCAGCACAGTCATCGATAATCTGATCGACAAAGGGGGTAGGAAAGTTGTCTTTTGGACAAGCCTTGTTAATATCCCTATAATCAACGCATACATGAATGGTGCCCTATTTCTTGTCAATCGGGAGAAGATTGGAAACCCAGTCTGTGAGAGCCACTGGATAAATATAGTCGACTTTTATAAGTTTCTCGACTTCGAGTTTTATAGCAGCCGCTTTACGTGGGTGAACTGGATGAAGGCATTGCCAGATGGGTTTAGCGTCAGGATATGTATTAATCTCATGTATCACAATCTCAGGGTCGATACCTGACATTTCTTCATAGCTCCAGGAGAAGATGTCAAGAAACTCTTTGAACAAGGACATATAGGCGACTATTTCGTCAGGGGAACACGAAGCTCCAATATGGACATTTTCAACGATTCCAGGTTTGATGGACATGTCAATGGGAATCGTTGGCGAGATATTGCTTAAGTTCCCTTCGGAAAACACATTGTGTGTAGACTCGGGAATGGTCGAGATGATGACAACGGTCGACGGGGTCGAAATCCGTTGGTAGTTCTCAAGAGTATGTTGCTCCAGAAAGAGGATGGAATGATGATGCCCATCGTCCCATGGGGTGTCCTCCATGAAGGACATGATCATCTCGTCAGTGGGAAAAATAACATGAAAAGGATCGGGAGACAACTCATCAAGAGAATGGGTAGAAGGTGTTGCCGATTGAATGGCCTGATAAGCGGATTCAACTGGACTTAACGTCATTTCGTCACCGAAACGAAGATGATCTCCAGGGTCAGGGACTATCCAGGGGTCGTGAGATGCAGGAAGTTCGTGAGGCAAGGTGGTGATCATGTTGATGGAAGAAAAATACGGGTGTGGAACATCGGGCGGTGGAATGGGGAAAGTACCCATTAACGAGGAGTCCTTGATGATGCAGGAGCATCGCCAACTCAGCAAGCGTGGAGCAAGCGCATGTGTTTTTAAACACATGACATATAAGCTTAATAACTCTTTTTTTTTTTAATTTTCATTTAAGATTAAGCACCATATCCTTCAATGAAATATTTATGAAGGAGCACCTGTTGTATTCTAGCAGACCTCGAGCCTTACGATCTTGTCTGAATTAGATAGGAGGCATTTATTAGATTTAATGCAGGTAGATAGATGTTTAAATCTAGATTAGACCGTTTTAGAGTCTGGGAGGGAAAACAGATATATACACCCTCACTTGTACATTGTAACATTATTCATAATCATTCATTCAGAAGCAAGAAGAGAGAACAAGCAGAGAATTTGTGGAGAACACCCATGTACAGATGTTTTTGAATTAATAGAAGAGAGTCTTTGATTCAATTTCATGACTGGTGTTGTTTTCTCTGTGTATGTTGTTTATGTGTCCATGAATATTTACTCTCTGGTCATGCATTGGCTTTGAATATGTTGTGCATATTATTTCAGGTTTTTAACTAAGGTCCGAGAGAGAGAAGAGAATAAGTTTCAATTGTTTCTCTGTCTGAGCCAGGAGATTCCTGCATAGAGTGCAGTTGAATTCATCCACATAGAGTGCGTTGATGAGGCTCGACAGTTAAACCCTTATTCTCATTCACCCAGAAGTTGGTTTGGGCTGGTAGAGTCGTGCAGGAGAAGTGCAGGCTGAACTTGAAGTCTCAGTGGTTAGTCTGAGCAAAGGAAGACATAGACTACTGTTGTCAGGAGGGCGCAGAGTCTGAGAGACTCAACACTTTGAGAGTTGTTGAAGGTCGAGCACGAGAAGTGTGCACGAATCCAACTGGAGAAGCCAGATGGGAAAAGATCAGGAGGGTTAGCACTTCTGATATCGTGGAAAAGAGCCCAGAAGGTTCGTCGAACCAGGGTTATGCAAAGTTGTAGTCGTAGGCTTGGAGAGCAAGTCTCGAAGGGAAACACTTAGTCAATTCGGAGAAATCCTCGAGGAGGAGAATCGACGGTCAGGATTCGCAGAGGAAAGTTGCGAAACCCCGCCAACCGTCAGATCTGGAAAAGTTGCGCAAGGGTTATACCTTAGCGTGCACGAGAGAAGTCAGGAGTCATCGGGATTTGGCTCATCGGAATATCGGAGGTTTCGTGGTCCTGAAACTCTGGTAGAATGAAATCGCGATCCGCGATTTCCCGAAAAGACCTCAGTCGTTGATCTCAAGAGGACGCGTGGCAAGCATCAAGAGCAGAGTCGGGTTTCATCTCATCGGAGAATCGGGGTTTGCGAGGACATAGAATTCTCGCGTATTGGAATCGCGATTCGCGATATCCCGATGAGAGCTTTGAGCCGTTGATCGGAGGGACAAGTGGCGAGAGATCCTGAGGAGTCAGGGTTTGACATTTTGGGATTTCCGAGTACAAGGAAATCGTTGCAACGAAAATCGTGAAACTCCGATACGCGATTTCCCGATCGCACGACAGTGTGGACCATAAGCGCCAGAGTATAAGACAGGTGGCAGGAGGTCAAACCGTGCAGCGGGTCAATGCCAGGTGGCATCGGGAATCGGGGAATCGGGGATTCCGTGAGTGTAAGTTCTACGCATTTCGAATACACGAATTCTGAAACTCCGATAGAGGGAAGGGCCCGTGGTCTTATGGACCGGTAGGTCACATGCACGAGGAGTTAGTTGGAGGGGGGCTGAAGGAGAGAGAGCGCCATCGCAAATCAAAAATCGGGGGTCCGGAAGGTAAGAAACTCTCGACCTCATGAGTTTCGATTTCCCGATCAGGGAAATTCACGATAAAATCAAGAAGTCCGTGGGTAGAGACGCATCTGGGTTCGGGGATTTGTAATACCCGATTTTCATGTGTGCAGGACTCGCGATCCCGCGAGGTCCGATTTCCCGATATAACACAGGGGAGTCATAAGGATAGTTCTGTGGGTAGAGGAAAGTCCTGATAGGGGAGTAAGAGAGCATTTCAGTTCTTCGGGCCTGAGAAGAAAAAGGTCCTGGTAGTTGCGGACATGTCCTGGGTGGCGCATTTTGCATCAAGTGGTATAAGAGCAGAGAAGAAAGGAGAATTCACCATGCCACCAAGGAGAAGAGGTAGAGAATCACCCAATCCAGAGGAGGAAAGGGAATTGTCTAGAGAAAAAGAAATGTCCAGAGAAAGAAGTAGCCAAGGACAGAATCCAGACGTGGAGAGAGAAATACGAAATCTTCGTGCCAGAATGGAGGACATGGAGACATCACGAAGGCGGAACGCTGATGCGGGAGATATCAGCGAATCTGAGGATGAAGGTGGTGCGGGACATGAAGAAGAAGGAATCCCAGCAGAAGATGCAGCCAATGAGCATTTGATTAAGGCTATCGCTCAGATGAGTTCGAAAACAAAGATGGACATTCCAGCTTATGAGGGAAGTCTGGATGCAGAAGAGCTGCTAGATTGGATTAGAGCTCTTGACACTTACTTCAATTATGAAGATATCGAAGATGATAAGAAGGTCAGACATGTCGTCACAAGATTAAAAGGACATGTAGCCTTGTGGTGGGATGAACTGCAAGCTGACAGGCATTGCCAAGGCAAGCAAAAGATTAAGAGTTGGGATAGGATGATTGCAAAGATGAAGGAAAAATTCATTCCCAGGGACTATCAAATTTCTCTATTCAGGAGGATGCAGAACCTGAGACAGAAGCTGATGACAGTGAAGGAGTATACTAAGGAATTTTACAGATTGAATATTAGATCAGGTCATCGTGAAAGCAGTGATGAAAAGGTGGCCAGGTACATGAATGGCCTGAGGTATGAAATTCAGGATGAACTAAATTTGGCAACCATCTGAACAGTGGAGGATGCATACCAATTGGCTCTAAAAGTGGAGGAGAAGCTGAGCCGTAAACAAAGTCAGAGGGGCAGGGGCAGGAGTCAGCCCAAAGGTAAGTCAATTGCTCAAGATAGGTTCCAGAAATCTAAGGATGACTGGAAAAAGCCTCAGAATAGAACAGAAAGAGGTGGAAGTTCACAGCGAGGCCAGCACGCTGAACAACGAAGGCCGCAAACAGAACAAGGCGGAGGATACGCTAACACGAACACATTTCCTCGTACCAGAGGTAGAGGAAGAGGTAGAGGTGGAGTCATCACATGCTTAATATGTGCAAAGAATGGACACAAGGCAGTTGATTGTCCAGATAGGAAGAAGGACAGGGGAGAATCTCACATCGCCCAAGCACAGAGGCGAGATGCTGAGGAAGAAGACGCAGAAGATGGAAGGTCGTTGATGATGCGTAAAGTTATCTTAACACCCGAGAAGGAGGTGGAGGACGCAATTCAAAGAAACAAGCTTTTTAGAACCACATGCAAGACCAAAGACAGGAAATGCTAGGTTATTGTGGATAGCGGAAGCACAGGCAATCTCGTTTCGACCGAGATGGTGGAAAAGCTGGAGTTGGAAACCACTGATCACCCGAGGCCATACAAAGTTTCATGGCTGCATAAGGGACATCAGGTAAATGTCACTAAAAAATGCTTAGTTGACATCAAGATAGGAAGATATAATGATAGGATTTTATGCAATGTTATTCCTATGTATGTATGTCATGTATTGCTAGGAAGACCATGGCAATATGACAGAAACGTAGTTCATGATGGGAAGATGAACACGTACACTTTGGAGAAGAATGGAAGAGCACATACACTGAATCCAATTAAGGATAAAGAAGTAAAACCAGAGCCGAGAAATACTATACTTCTCATGAGTGGGAAAGAACTTCTGGCAGAAGTAAAGAAGAAGGAAGATCCACAATTCTTTGTGGTCAGGAAACCAAGAGTTGTTTTGACCAGCACAAGAGTGGATGATCTACCAAAGGAAATTCAGGAACTACTGGAAGAGTTCGCTGATATAGTGGTGGATGAATTACCTCATTCGTTGCCATCGATGAGGAGCATAAGCCATCATATAGACCTCATACCAAGAGCAAGTTTTCCAAACAAAGCAGCGTACAAGTTGACGCCGCAGGAGAATGAAGAGGTCAAAAGACAGGTACATGAGTTGCTGGATAAAGGATTGGTCAAGGAAAGTCTTAGTCCATGTGTCGTTCCAATGGTACTAAGTCCAAAGAAGGATGGAGGATGGAGAATGTGTACAGACTCCAGAGCCATTAACAAAATCACCATCAGGTATAGATTTCCACTGTCGAGAATGGTTGACTTGATGGATTGCCTGAGTGGGGCAATTTTTTTTTCAAAAGTGGATTTTAAAAGCGAATACCATCAAATTCGCATGAGGAAAGGCGATGAATGGAAGACAGCCTTCAAGACTAACGAAGGTTTGTACGAATGGATGGTCATGCCGTTTGGCTTGAAAAATGCACTGAGTACATTCATGAGGCTGATGAATGAAGTGCTGAAAGAGTTTATTGGTAAGTTTTTCATTGTTTATTTGGATGACATATTAATTTTCAGCAAATCAAAAGAAGAGCATCTAAAGCATTTAGCTGCAGTAATGAGGAAGTTACAGCAAGAGAATTTTTTGATCAACATGAGGAATTCTTCATTTATGAAGAGAGAACTCGGTTACTTGGGGTTTGTCATATCGGCAAATGAATTAAATATGGATCCAAGTAAAGTAGAGGTGATTAAGAATTGGCCATCACCGAGGAATGTTTTCAAGGTGAGAAGTTTCCATGGATTGGCAAGTTTCTATAGGAAATTCATTAGGAACTTCAGTGGAATTAGCGCAGCAATGATGGACACGGTCAAGAAAAGACATAAATCTTTTCATTGGACTAAAGAGGCAGAGAAAAGCTTCAATCTGTTGAACCGAAAGATCACCGAACAACCGATTTTGGTGTTGCCAGATTTTTCCAAAGTTTTCCAGGTGAAATGTGATGCAAGTGGCTTTGCCATAGGAGCGGTCTTAAGCCAGGAGGACAGACCAATCGCATATTTCAGCGAGAATTTGGATGAAGCCAAGGTGAAGTATTCAACGTATGATAAAGAATTTTATGCTATCATACAGGCGTTGAAGAAGTGGAGGCATTACTTGGTCCCGAAGGAATTTGTTTTGTATAGTGATAATCATGCATTGCAGTTTGTGACTCAACAGGAGAAGTTGAATCAGAAACATGCTA
>ML817491.1:47884-72473 GCA_009831015.1 Picea engelmannii | reverse complement strand
AACCCTAGCTCCTTCTAGCCTATTAAAGGAGGGGTAGGGGTACTATTCAAAGGAGGAAAATGATAGCAAAGGAACTCTGCCAAATTGCCAAGCCAGTTTTGTCCCAACCCTTTAGCCTTGCCTCAAGCTTTAGGAGAAACTCATGAAGCAGCAGTTGGAGGACAAAAAAGAAGAGGAAGAGCCCAGGATCAGGATCGTGGAACGGTGGCCGATCTCAGAAATCATTGTAAGTTGTTTCATATTGAGATTAATGGAAAAGATACTTTTCCCGTCCCGCATACATGAGTCTCATCTTTGTAATTTGATTTATGTTTTATCTCTAACCTTATAATAGATCAGTAGCATGCATGCATAGTCTTGTCGTGATTGCAGGGAAGCTTTTGGAAGGAGCAGCAGCAGCAAGGGGATAAGAAGCTCAACGGAGGATCTACTTCAGCCGTCCGGAAAAAGGTTGGTTTAGTCTTCTCTTGTATGCATGTGAAGAAAGGGGTTTCAGATTCGGGTAGAAGGTTAAAAGTTAAGTCTTGAGGGTCATGATCTGCGTATAATTTTAGAGCCCTAGCTTATTAGTCCGTAGGGTAGAATACCCAACAACACAATTGATGTGTCAAAATGTGTTGCATAGGGTTGCAATGAGAAATTACCGTAGTCTTGCATGAGAGGATATAGTGCCGGAAGCGTTGGACGGCTTGGACGGCAGCTAAGGCCAGTTTCTCGACATGTTGATACTTGATTTCAGTTGGCGTGAGACTTCGACTCAAGTAGTAAATAACATGTTCATCGTGAGCATCATCCTCTTGAAAGAGAACCATACCAATAGTGTACTCCGAGGAAACAAGATAAAGGAAATAATCACGACTGTAATCGGGGGGAAAAAGAAGCGAAGCGCATGTGAGGGACAATTTCAAAGCCTCAAAAGCGTTGTTGGCAATAGTATCCCAGACGAACTCTGAATCCTTCTTTAATAGCCGCGTAAAACCACGAGTTATCTCAGCGTAATTTGGGATAAAACGACGAAGAAATTTTGCTTTCCCTTGCAAACTTTGCAACTGGCGAAGTGTAGAAGGAGGAGGGAGAGTAAGAATCGCCTCAACCTTCAAAGGATCCACCCAAATCCCTTGACGTGAAATGATAAATCCTAGAAGACGGTCGGATTCCACACAGAAGACGCACTTGTGAGGATTCAAACGTATATGGTAGAACCAACAACGAATGAAAATGGCTCGGAGGTGGGTTGGGTGATCGACTCTGCGCATTGAATGAGTGGATAAATCATCCAAATAGGGTTGAACGATGTGCTTGATATCATGGAAAGAATAAGACATAGCACGTTGAAAAGTAGCGCCAACGTTCTTGAGACCGAAAGGAAGTTTTGGATAGGCAAAAGTACCCCAAGGACAAATAAAAGTTTTCTTATGTTGATCCTTGGGAACGATGTTGATTTGATTATATCCAGAGAAACCATCCATGAGAGAGAATATTTCACTTCCAGCACAGTCATCGACAATCTGATCGACAAAGGGGGTAGGAAAGTTGTCTTTTGGACAAGCCTTGTTAATATCCCTATAATCAACGCATACATGAATGGTGCCCTATTTCTTGTCAATCGGGAGAAGATTGGAAACCCAGTCTGTGAGAGCCACCGGATAAATAAAGCCGACTTTTAGAAGTTTCTCGACTTCGAGTTTTATAGAAGCCGCTTTACGTGGGTGAACTGGATGAAGGCGTTGCCAGATGGGTTTAGCGTCAGGATATGTCTTAATCTCATGTATCACAATCTCAGGGTCGATACCTGGCATTTCTTCGTAGCTCCAGGTGAAGATGTCACGAAACTCTTTGAACAAGGACATATAGGCAACTATTTCGTCAGGGGAACACGAAGCTCCAATATGGACATTTTCAACGATTCCAGGTTTGATGGATATGTCAATGGGAATCATTGGTGAGATATTGCTTAAGTTCCCTTCGGAAAACACATTGTGTGCAGACTCGGGAACGGTCGAGATGATGACAACGGTCGACGGGGTCGAAATCCGTTGGTATTTCTCAAGAGTATGTTGCTCCAGAAAGAGGATGGAATGATGATGCCCATCGTCCCATGGGGTGTCCTCCATGAAGGACATGATCATCTCGTCAGTGGGAAAAATAACACGAAAAGGATCGGGAGACAACTCATCAAGAGAATGGGTAGAAGGTGTTGCCGATTGAATGGCCTGATAAGCAGATTCAACTGGACTTAACATCATTTTGTCACCGAAACGAAGAT
Source organism: Picea engelmannii (assembly GCA_009831015.1). Lineage (NCBI taxonomy): Eukaryota > Viridiplantae > Streptophyta > Pinopsida > Pinales > Pinaceae > Picea > Picea engelmannii. Next base: position 70,207 of record ML817491.1, on the reverse strand, counting down.
GATCTCCAGGGTCAGGAACTATCCAGGGGTCATGAGATGCAGGAAGTTCATGAGGTAAGGTGGAGATCATGTTGATGGAAGAAAAATACGGGTGTGGAACATCGGGCGGTGGAATGGGGAAAGTACCCATTAACGAGGAGTCCTTGATGATGCAGGAGCATCGCCAACTCAGCAAGCGTGGAGAAAGCGCATGTGTTTTTAAACACATGACATATAAGCTTAATAACTCTTTTTTATTTGAATTTTCATTTAAGATGAAGCGCCATATCCTTCAATGAAATATTTATGAAGGAGCACCTGTTGTATTGTAGCAGACCTCGAGCCTTACAATCTTGTCTGAATTAGATAGGAGGCATTTATTAGATTTAATGCAGGTAGATAGATGTTTAAATCTAGATTAGACAGTTTTAGAGTCTGGGAGGGAAAACAGATATATACACCCTCACTTGTACATTGTAACATTATTCAGAATCATTCATTCAGGAGCAAGAAGAGAGAAGAAGCAGAGAATTTGTGGAGAACACCCATGTACAGATGTTTTTGAATTAACAGAAGAGAGTCTTTGATTCAATTTCATGACTGGTGTTGTTTTCTCTGTGTATGTTGTTTATGTGTCCATGAATATTTACTCTCTGGTCATGCATTGGCTTTGAATATGTTGTGCATATTATTTCAGGTTTTTAACTAAGGTCTGAGAGAGAGAAGAGAATAAGTTTCAATTGTTTCTCTGTCTGACCCAGGAGATTCCTGCATAGAGTGCAGTTGAATTCATCCACATAGAGTGCGTTGATAAGGCTCGACAGTTAAACCCTTATTCTCATTCACCCAGAAGTTGGTTTGGGCTGGTAGAGTCGTGAAGGAGAAGTGCAGGCTGAACTTGAAGTCTCAGTGGTTAGTCTGAGCAAAGGAAGACATAGACTACTGTTGTCAGGAGGGCGCAGAGTCTAAGAGACTCAACACTTTGAGAGTTGTTGAAGGTCGAGCACGAGAAGTGTGCACGAATCCAACTGGAGGAGCCAGATGGGAAAAGCTCAGGAGGGTTAGCACTTCTGATATCGTGGAAAAGAGCCCAGAAGGTTCGTCGAACCAGGGTTATGCAAAGTTGTAGTCGCAGACTTAGAGAGCAAGTCTCGAAGGGAAACACTTAGTCAATTCGGAGAAATCCTCGAGGAGGAGAATCGACGGTCAGGATTCGCAGAGGAAAGTTGCGAAACCCCGCCAACCGTCAGATCTGGAAAAATTGTGCAAGGGTTATACCTTAGCGTGCACGAGAGAAGTCAGGAGTCATCGGGATTTGGATCATCGGAATATCGGAGGTTCCGTGGTCCTGAAACTCTGGTAGAACAAAATCGCGATCCGCGATTTCCCAAAAATACCTTAGCCGTTGATCTCAAGAGGACGCGTGGCAAGCATCAGGAGCAGAGTCGGGTTTCAGCTCATCGGAGAATCGGGGTTTGCGAGGACATAGAATTCTCGCGTATTGGAATCGTGATTCGCGATATCCCGACGAGAGATTTGAGCCGTTGATCGGAGGGACACGTGGCGAGAGATCCCGAGGAGTCAGGGTTTGACATTTTGGGATTTCCGAGTACAAGGAAATCGTTGCAACGAAAATCGTGAAACTCCGATACGCGATTTCCCGATCGCACGACAGTGTGGACCATAAGTGCCAGAGTATAAGACAGGTGGCAGGAGGTCAAATTGTGCAGCGGGTCAACGCCAGGTGGCATCGGAAATTGGGGAATCGGCGATTCCGTGAGTGTAAGTTCTACGCATTTCAAATACGCAAATTTTGAAACTCCGATAGAGGGAAGGGCCCGTGGTCTTATGGACCGGTAGGTCACATGCGCGAGGAGTTAGTCGGAGGGGGGCTAAAGGAGAGAGAGCACCATCGCAAATCGAAAATCGGGGGTCCAGAAGGTAAGAAACTCTCGACCTCGTGAGTGTCGATTTCCCGATCAGGGAAATTCACGATAAAATCAAGAAGTCCGTGGGTAGAGACGCATCTGGGTTCAGGGATTTGTAATACCCGATTTTCATGCGTGCAGGACTCGCGATCCCGCGAGGTCCGATTTCCCGATATAACACAGGGGAGTCATAAGGATAGTTATGTGGGTAGAAAAAAGTCTCGATAGGGGAGTAAGAGAGCATTTCAGTTCTTCGGGCCTGAGAAGAAAAAGGTCCTGGTAGTTGCGGACATGTCCTGGGTGGCGCATTTTGCATCAAGTGGTATAAGAGAGAGAAAGTCTCTATGTTTTTTGTAGCAGAGAAGAAAGGAGAATTCACCATGCCACCAAGGAGAAGAGGTAGAGAATCACCCCATCCAGAGGAGGAAAGGGAATTGTCCAGAGAAAAATAAATGTCCAGAGAAAGAAGTAGCCAAGGACAGAATCCAAACGTGGAGAGAGAAATATGAAATCTTCGTGCCAGAATGGAGGACATGGAGACATCACGAAGGCGGAATGCTGATGCGGGAGATATCAGCGAATCTGAGGATGAAGGAGGTGCAGGACATGAAGAAGAAGGAATCCCAGCAGAAGACGCAGCCAATGAGCGTTTGATTAAGGCTATCGCTTAGATGAGTTCGAAAACAAAGATGCACATTCCAGCTTATGAGGGAAGTCTGGATGCAGAAGAGATGCTAGATTGGATTAGAGCTCTTGACACTTACTTCGATTATGAAGATATCGAAGATGATAAGAAGGTCAAACATGTCATCACAAGATTAAAAGGACATGCAGCCTTGTGGTGGGATGAACTGCAAGCTGACAGGCATTGCCAAGGCAAGCAAAAGATTAAGAGTTGGGATAGGATGATTGCAAAGATGAAGGAAAAATTCATTCCCAGGGACTATCAAATTTCTCTGTTCAGGAGGATGCAGAACCTGAGACAGAAGCTGATGACAGTGAAGGAGTATACTAAGGAATTTTACAGATTGAATATTAGAGCAGGTCATCGTGAAAGCAGTGATGAAAAGGTGGCCAGGTACATGAATGGCCTGAGGTATGAAATTCAGGATGAACTAAATTTGGCAACCATCTGAACAATGGAGGATGCATACCAATTGGATCTAAAAGTGGAGGAGAAGCTGAGCCATAAACAAAGTCAGAGGGGTAGGGGCAGGAGTCAGCCCAAAGGTAAGTCAATTGCTCAAGATAGGTTCCAGAAATCTAAGGATGACTGGAAAAAGCCTCAGACTAGAACAGAAAGAGGTGGAAGTTCACAGCGAGGCCAGCACGCTGAACAACGAAGGTCGCAAACAGAACAAGGCAGAGGATACGCTGATGCGAACACATTTCCTCGTACCATAGGTAGAGGAAGAGGCAGAGGTGGAGTCATCACATGCTTAATATGTGCAAAGAATGGACACAAGGCAGTTGATTGTCCAGATAGGAAGAAGGACAGGGGAGAAGCTCACATCGCCCAAGCATAGAGGCGAGATGTTGAGGAAGAAGACGCAGAAGACGGAAGGTTGTTGATGATGCGTAAAGTTCTCTTAACACCCAAGAAGGAGGTGGAGGATGCAATTCAAAGAAACAGGCTTTTTAGAACCACATGCAAGACCAAAGACAGGAAATGCTAGGTTATTGTGGATAGCGGAAGCACATACAATCTCATTTCGACCGAGATGGTGGAAAAGCTGGAGTTGGAAACCACTGATCACCCGATGCCATACAAAGTTTCATGGCTGCAGAAGGGACATCAGGTAAATGTCACTAAACAGTGCTTAGTTGACATCAAGATAGGAAGATATAATGATAGGATTTTATGCAATGTTATTCCCATGGATGTATGTCATGTATTGCTAGGAAGACCATGGCAATATGACAGAAACGTAGTTCATGATGGGAAGATGAACACGTACACTTTGGAGAAGAATGGAAGAGCACATACACTGAATCCAATTAAGGATAAATAAGTAAAACCAGAGCCGAGAAATACTATACTTCTCATGAGTGGGAAGGAACTTCTAGCAGAAGTAAAGAAGAAGGAAGATCCACAATTCTTTGTGGTCAGGAAACCAAGAGTTGTTTTGACTAGCACAAGAGTGGATGATCTACCAAAGGAAATTCAGGAACTACTAGAAGAGTTCGCTGATATAGTGGTGGATGAATTACCTCATTCGTTGCCATCGATGAGGAGCATAAGCCATCATATAGACCTCATACCAAGAGCAAGTTTGCCAAACAAAGCAACGTACAAGTTGATGCTGGAGGAGAATGAAGAGGTCAAAAGACAGGTACATGAGCTGCTGGATAAAGGATTGGTCAAGGAAAGTCTTAGTCCATGTGTCGTTCCAATGGTACTAAGTCCAAAGAAGGATGGAGGATGGAGAATGTGTACAGACTCCAGAGCCATTAACAAAATCACCATCAGGTATAGATTTCCACTGTCGAGAATGGTTGACTTGATGGATTGCCTAAGTGGGGCAAATTTTTTTTCAAAAGTGGATTTGAAAAGCGGATACCATCAAATTCGCATGAGGAAAGGCGATGAATGGAAGACATCCTTCAAGACTAACGAAGGTTTGTACGAATGGCTGGTCATGCCGTTTGGCTTGAAAAATGCACCGAGTACATTCATGAGGCTGATGAATGAAGTGATGAAAGAGTTTATTGGTAAGTTTGTCATTGTTTATTTGGATGACATATTAATTTTCAGAAAATCAAAAGAAGAGCATCTAAAGCATTTAGCTGCAGTAATGAGGAAGTTACAACAAGAGAAGTTGTTGATCAACATGAGGAAGTCTTCATTTATTAAGAGAGAACTCGGTTACTTGGGGTTTGTCATATCGGCAAATGAATTAAATATGGATCCAAGTAAAGTAGAGGTGATTAAGAATTGGCCATCACCGAGGAATGTTTTCAAGGTAAGAAGTTTCCATGGATTGGCAATTTTCTATAGGAAATTCATTAGGAACTTCAGTGGAATTAGCACAACAATGATGGACACGGTCAAGAAAAGACATAAATCTTTTCATTGGACTGAAGAGGTAGAGAAAAGCTTCAATCTGTTGAAGCGAAAGATCACTGAACAACCGATTTTGGTGTTGCCAGATTTTTCCAAAGTTTTCCAGGTGAAATGTGATGCAAGTGGCTTTTCCATAGGCGAGGTCTTAAGCCAGGAGGATAGACCAATCACATATTTCAGCGAGAAGTTGGATGAAGCCAAGGTGAAGTATTCAATGTATGATAAAGAATTTTATGCTATCATACAGGCATTGAAGAAGTGGAGGCATTACTTGGTCCCGAAGGAATTTGTTTTGTATAGTGATAATCATGCATTGCAGTTTGTGACTCAACAGGAGAAGTTGAATCAGAAACATGCTAAATGGGTAGAGTATATGCAGAATTTTACATTTGTCATTAAACACATTTCAGGGACTGCTAACAAAGTGGCTGATGCTTTGAGCAGGAAGTGTTTGTTGCTACAGGAGTTTCGAGTCAAGACCTTGGGTTTTGAAAATCTAAAAGACATGTATGCAGGTGATGTAGATTTTGCAGAGGCATACGAGGCAGCTGAGAATCCAGTTCTCAGAGACAGAAGCCCGTGGATGGATTACATGATCCAAAATGGGCTATTATTCAGAGGCAATCAGTTATGCATTCCACATTGCTCCATGAGGGAGAATCTGCTAAAGGAAAAGCATAGTGGCGGATTAGCAGGACATTTTGGCCACGATAAGACATTTGCAAAGTTAAGTGAAGCCTATTTCTGGCCGAAAATGTGAACAGATATCAAAAATTTTGTTGATAGGTGCAGGATTTGTCAGCATTCAAAGGGCAGGAAGAAGAATGCGGGATTTTATCAATCCTTACCCATACCTGAGAGGCCGTGGGATGAAATCAGCATGGATTTCGTACTGGGATTGCCTAGGACGCAAAGAGGACATGATTCGATCTTTGTGGCGGTCGACAGGTTCTAAAAAATGGCACATTTTATTCCATGCCATAAGACCAGTGATGCAACTCATGTCGCAAATTTGTTCTTCAAGGAGATTGTTAGACTTCATGGTTTACCCAGAAGCATAGTATCGGACAGGGATACAAAATTTATTGGACATTTCTGGAGGACACTCTGGAAGAAGATGGGGACTAACTTAATGTTTAGTTCAGCCTATCATCTGCAGAGGGATGGGCAAACAGAGGTGGTAAACATAAGCTTAGGAGATTTATTAAGAAGCTTGGTGACAGAGCACCATAGCAGTTGGGAAAATGTGTTGCCACAGGCGGAGTTTGCATACAATGATTCTGTGAACAGGAGCACAGGCAAAATCCCATTTGAAATTGTTTATGGTAGGAAGCCAAGAGGAGTATCTGAACTGAGGGATTCAGAGCAGATGATGACAAAGAGTGCAAGCACTGAAGAATTCGCACAGGCGATGGAAGAACTTCATAGCAGAATGAAGCAGCGGTTGCTGGAAACAAATCAGGAGTACAAGCGCAGAGAAGATCAACATCGGAGACAAATTCAATTCGAGGTTGGTGATCTAGTTCTGGAACATCTGAGGAGAGAAAGGTTCCCAAGGGGAACATACAACAAACTGAAAATGAAGAAAATTGGGCCATGCAGAGTCCTGAAGAAGCTGGGAGAAAATGCTTATGAGATTGAATTGCCGGATGACATCGGAATATCTCCGACATTCAATGTCTCAGACTTATATCCATATAAAGTTGAGGAAGCAGGGACTGGAAATGATGAGCATCTAGAGATCCAGTGGCAGAAGCAGATGCCAATTGCAGAGAAACCACAGATGGAACATATACTTGACCAAAGAGTGAGCAAAAAGACCAGATGGAAACAATACTTCGAGTATCTGGTGAAATGGAAGAACCACCCAGTGGAGGATGCCAGCTGGGAGACAGAAGCAGTTATCCAAAAACATGGATAGACTGTGCCGGAGCTCATGGATAGGAGCCCATGAAAGTTTTCAAGCTGAGGAGTATGATGCAGGAGCATCGCCAACTCAGCAAGCGTGGAGCCAGCGCATGTGTTTTTAAACACATGACATATAAGCTTGATAACTCTTTTTTTTTTGAATTTTCATTTAAGATGAAGCGCCATATCCTTCAATGAAATATTTATGAAGGAGCGCTTGTTGTATTGTAGCAGACCTCGAGCCTTACGCTCTTGTCTGAATTAGATAATAGGCATTTATTAGATTTAATGCAGGTAGATAGATGTTTAAATCTAGATTAGACAGTTTTAGAGTATGGGAGGGAAAATGGATATAGACACCCTCACTTGTACATTGTGACATTATTCAGAATCATTCATTCAAGAGAAAGAAGAGAGAACAAGCAGAGAATTTATGGAGAACACCCATGTACAGATGTTTTTGAATTAATAGAAGAGAGTCTTTGATTCAATTTCATGACTGGTGTTGTTTTCTCTGTGTATGTTATTTATGTGTCCATGAATGTTTACTCTCTGGTCATGCATTGGCTTTGAATATGTTGTGCATATGATTTCAGGTTTTTAATTGAGGTCTGAGAGAGAGAAGAGAATAAGTTTCAATTGTTTCTCTGTCTGAGCCAGGAGATTCTTGCATAGAGTGCAGTTGAATTCATCCGCATAGAGTGCGTTGATGAGGCTCGACAGTTAAACCCTTATTCTCATTCACCCAGAAGTTGGTTTGGGCTGGTAGAGTCATGCAGGAGAAGTGCAGGCTGAACTTGAAGTCTCAGTGGTTATTCTGAGCAAAGGAAGACATAGACTACTGTTTTCAGGAGAGCGCAGAGTCTGAGAGACTCAACACTTTGAGAGTTGTTGAAGGTCAAGCACGAGAAGTGTGCACGAATCCAACTGGAGGAGCCAGATGGGAAAAGCTCAGGAGGGTTAGCACTTCTGATATCGTGGAAAAGAGCCCAGAAGGTTCGTCGAACCAGGGTTATGCAGAGTTGTAGTTGTAGGCTTGGAGAGCAAGTCTCGAAGGGAAACACTTAGTCAATTCAGAGAAATCCTCGAGGAGGAGAATCGATGGTCAGGATTCGCAGAGGAAAGTTGCGAAACCCCGCCAACCGTCATATCTGGGAAAGTTGCGCACGGGTTATACCTTAGCGTGCATGGGAGAAGCCATGAGTCATCGGGATTTGGCTCATCAGAATATCAGAGGTTCCGTGGTCCTGAAACAATGGTAGAACGAAATCGTGATCCGCGATTTCCCGAAAAGACCTCAGCCGTTGATCTCAAGAGGACGCGTGGCAAGCATCAGGAGTAGAGTTGGGTTTCAGCTCATCGGAGAATCGGGGTTTGCGAGGACATAGAATTCTTGCGTATTGGAATCGTGATTCGCGATATCCGAACGAGAGCTTTAAGTCGTTGATCGGAGGAACACGTGGCGAGAGATCCCGAGGAGTCAAGGTTCGGCATTTCGGGATTTCAGAGTACAAGGAAATCGTTGCAACGAAAATCACGAAACTCCGATACGCGATTTCCCGATCGCACGAGAGTGTGGACCATAAGCGCCAGAGTATAAGGCAGGTGGCAGGAGGTCAAACCATGCAGCGGGTCAACGCCAGGTGGCATTGGGAATCGGGGAATCGGGGATTCTGTGAGCGTAAGTTCTACGCATTTCGAATCCACGAATTCCGAAACTCCGATAGAGGGAAGGGCCCATGGTCTTATGGACCGATAGGTCACATGTGCAAGGAGTTAGTCGGAGGGGGGTTGAAGGAGAGAGAGAGCCATCGCGAATCGAAAATCGGGGGTCCGGAAGGTAAGAAACTCTCGACCTCGTGAGTGTCGATTTCCCAATCGGGGAAATTCACGATAAAAGAAAGAAGTCTGTGGGTAGAGACGCATCGGGGTTCGGGGATTTGTAATACCCGATTTTCATGCGTGCAGGACTCGCGATCCCGCAAGGTCTGATTTCCCGATATAACACAGGGGAGTCATAAGGATAGTTTTGTGGGTAGAGGAAAGTCCCGATATGGGAGTAAGAGAGCGTTTGAGCTCTTCAGGCCTGAGAAGAAAAAGGTCCTGGTAGTTGCGGACGTGTCCTGGGTGGCGCGTTTTGCATCACTTGAGAAGGCCTACACCGACATTCTCATAACCTGGCAGGGTTTTAGCAATAAACGGTACATTGCCAGTACAGGTATCAGAATTGAAGAAGGCTAGTTGATCGACGGTGAAAACCTTACCTTGGTGTGGGAAACGTAACACACAGAAAAGGGTCGACACAACTGCACGCATGGAATCGATCCAGCTGCGTCCAAGCAGAAGATTATAATCAAGGGGAGTGTCGAAGACTTCCACTTCAACCTAGACCATTTTTCCTTCTAACGTGATGAGAAACGAAGGAAGAACACTGTAGGGATTAAAATCAGAGCCATTGAAGGCTTTAAGAGTGTTCTGGGATTCATTCAAAGAAGGAGAGCCAATGGCTTTCCAGCAAGCGAGAGACATGACGCATGTCGATGCACCCTCGTCAATAATGGTTTGGCAAATGTTTTTGTCAGAGACAACCACTTGGATCTGGAACGCAAGTTGGGGGGTAACCTTGGAATGTGATCTTCCAAGTCAAAGATTATTAAATTTGTATCCGTCGGGTCAATTCCATCGATAGCTTTCAATAGTGCCTTCCATTGTGTGGGACAAGTTTGAAGGACTTCAAGGGCTGACATCGCAGAAGGTGCTTGGGCCAGATCTTCAACAATGTTGTAGTTCTAGGTTGCACGAGCATGAGGATTGAAAGCCGATTTTCGAACGACACCCTTAGGGGGGGGTCGCAGAACTGTGTCGAGGCTTGATTTTTCGAGATGAAGAGGACCATTGGAAGGTGAAGTCGTGGGAGAGGGTTGTACCAAAGAGGGGGGTAAATCGTCAACCTTCTCCTTAGAGGGAGAATAATCTTTGGCTTGAGTAGTGAGCGCAACGTTGTTTTGATTAGAATCGCTAGTATACATTAAAACATAGGAGGTGGTAGAAGATGAAGGTTGGTCTTGGATGACCAACTGAGCCTGTTGTTGAGATGGGAAGGGCTGGGACAGGACAACCGGTGCAGGTGGTTTTGGAGCTCCTTGAAGGAACTTAGTGATCTCGGCACGTCGTGGAAAATCCTTCGTGTAGTGATCATCACCACAGATAAGGCAAGGGTATCGTGGTTTGCGCTTATCCCTATCGTCAACAGGGGTAGTTTTGGTTTGCTCTGCTTGAGAATTATTTTTTCCCTTCTTATTCTTACCTCTCCCCTTTTTAGATTTGTTTTTACCGGCTGGGGTAGATTGAACGACAATTACCTCAGAAGTCTTGCCAGTGGGAGTGGCAGGAGACAGAGCATTTTGAACATTAGAAGAAGCAGATTTAGGGTTTGTGCTTGAAGCAACATGTGATTGGGCTTGGGCAGTACCAATCACATCGTCAGCTGCATGCGAGGCAACTGGAGTAGTTGAAGTGCTGGAAGAATTAGGACGAGGTAATTTAGGTAATAAATCGTAAAGGGTTCTTGTTTGTGAATAAACGAGGTCAAGATATTGAGCACGACTTATAGCCTACTCTTCGATGACTATGCCACCCATGCCAATGTCCTTACCGATTTCATTCACAAATGATTTTGTAAACCATTCTGCCAGTAACTGATTAGGGAGCTCAGGTTTAATGAAACGCCGTCTCCTTCGCCACTCATGGATGTGATCAAATATATGAGTGCCTTTAGTTTATTTGAAGGAAGTCAAAATCTCAGTGCCTGTGTCATAACGGATCGGTAACTGGTAATGCGTAAGGAAAGCCATAGCTAGGGTATTGAAGGCAGAGAAGAAACCACGTGGAAATTTGATATACCACTTCGTAGCAGAACCAGTAAGGGTTCGTTGAAAAATACGTAAACGAATAGAGTCATACATCAACGAGTTAGATGAACACCATAGGTGAAAAGTCATAACGTGATTTTTTGGGTCCTCTCCCACTTTGCCGTCAAATTTAGGAATGTCCGAAGGAAGCTTGGCTGGTATAACATGTCATTGGGGAGAGTGACAAATAGGATCATTTAAAATCCTTGACAAATCCGGAAGATCCAAAGTGGCGAGAAAGGGTAACTGTCGATTCACCTGTGGGTACTGGTGGCTTTGGGGAGGAAGCCCTGTCAGCAAACCAATAGGACCATAAGCAGTCTACCTAGAATGTGAATATCCAGGCATATTCGGTGGTGGTTGGATAGGATAGTAGTTCATTGGATTATACCCTGGAACAGAGACTTGATTTTGAGCATTTCCCCCCCAAATGGGATTAAACGAACCAGGATATGGTTGGCCCATACTAGGGGGTGTTACGGACGCAATTGGAAACTGCTGCCCCCCAGTCGATTGAGGAGGATTTTGGATCAATTGATTCCAATACTGGGCCAAGGACGGAGGTATGTTTTACCCATAAGGTGGGGTTTCCCCTCCCATTGAAGGTGGTGTGCCAATTGAGCGCAATGTTCCAGTTGGCATTTGCCAACTAAGAAGAGGCTGAGTTATACTACCTTGATGAGATTGTCCACCTACCGGAAACTGATAAGTTGGAGTGAATGACGGAATAGCGCCACTAGGATTATGATTGCCAGTAGAAGACGAAGAAGGTCCTCCAAAAGGAAATTGAGGGAGTGTTGGGACAAAACCAGGAAGAAAGTGCCCAGAAGAAGAAGGACCACTAGGAGAGTCAGATGGAGTTTGCTCAGGAGTAGGAATGGAAGCATTCAATGCACGGTATCCAGGTGGTAGTGTCAGATTGACATTGGCATTCACGGTGTGTTGATGGGAGCAAGAATAACCATAGTAAACCTGGTTGGAACACTCGAAGTAGTTGTAAGATGGGCCATTTCGGCAGGGATGGTAAAGTTATAAGTGGTAGTCACTGGTATTGTCTCTTTACTAGAGATCTCAGAAATCACATGCGGGTTTATTTCAGAAATGACAGGTGAACCTGGACCAAAAAGGTCCCGTCGAAAAATACCCGTAGACCAAAAAGTATCTTGGTCCCCAGTTCCAGACGGAGATCCGGAATAAACAACAATTAAGTCTCCAGAAGAGTTTGCTCGCATAAAACGTCTCTCAGAATCAGGGTGAAGTCGAAAGTCCTCTCGAGTATTTGTAATGCGAAAATGTTCTAGAGAGTCAGTGCATTCCACTTGTGGTGTGGTGACAACTGGGACTTCACTTGCCCGAGGAGAGCCTCCATGTGTTCTTGTGGGCAAGGATTGAGAACCTTCCAGATGCTCTAGAGATAAACCCTACATTCTACGTGAATGGCATGGAGGAGCTATTGTAAATGAGCGATAGACTTCGTTAATAAAATCCTACGGTCAACTTCGAGAAACAAACAACACGCGCTAGTAAACAATATCTAGGAAGCAACACCAAGCAAACAAGACCTTCTAATTTCGAAGCCACTAGTTGGTGATGAAATCCAACGTCGCAACAACGAGACAAGAAGGGGCTGGGCTAGGGTGGAAAAGTTATGTTTACGACCTGCTTAACGGACTTACACCCTGGTGTAAGCTCCCACACATAATCATGGGTATACCCTCCAAGGAGCCCGAGTGAGTTTGGTCAACGTCAATTCCAGGTACCGTGAATACTTTCCCCTTCATAGTCACCTCGGGTAAGAACCTAGAAAGATAGGCCACTAATGTCACCACCAACAACAATAAATCCCGGGGGAACAATCGATAGTCCGATCCACACGCAAGGGTAGGGTATCTAGCCTGAAATCAAATCAAAAGCATTCCATTCATCATTGTGGGTATACCTCCGAGTGATCCCCGTAATACGTGCAATCTCTACATTGATACCAACAAAGCAGGGTGAGTAACTCTGCCAATATCAATGTGACCTCGCGCTTGACCCTTGTGTGAGAAGGGCTTACCAGGAAAAAATGTTGCAAATGGAATTTAACACTCCCTAACACACGATGTTATTGTGTGTTTTGTGCTTTTGGAGAGTGTATCTCTATTCCTACTCCAAAGCGCTAGCCTAGCTAAATGTTGGTGTAATAGAGCCCTAGAAAAGAGTTACTAGATAAATTTTACAGTTGCGCAGTATTATTAAGAGTTGTTGTTTACTCAAAGGAAACAGAGGTGAAACTTATGTTGTATGAATCTGACCCAACAATGCATGGATGAGAATGAAATAGATCACTTTGCATTCAATGAATCCTATGTATGGGAGAGAGAGAAAGTTTGTCTAGATCAACCATGAACTACAATGCAAAATTTCCTTTAAAATGCAAATGCAACCAATCACGTATCAACAACAATTCTGTATTGTGTCTTTTTCAATAATTTCAACAAGTGATTTTCAATGTTTTTCGAAAACGAAAATAATTTTTTGAAAGAAAAAATTTTGTTCACTTTTCAAAAAGGACCCACACTATGATAGTAAGAGTATTGAAAATCAAAAACCAATGAACAAGCAATAACAAAAACCCAATCAAATATTTCAATGAAAACAAAAATAAAAAGCAAACCAATACAATCTTTCAATTGCATAAGAAAAATGATTTTTCAAACAATAAGCAAATGATAAAGACCAATAAACTCAACTTTCAACCGATCACTGGTTCTTAACTAATCAAACACACTCAGATTCTGAAATCAAAGAGTATGGTTTTGCTAAGAAAAGTCAAGAAACGAAAGTCAAGACAAAAGTGACAAGAAGAGCCTTGAAATCCTAAGACTGTTCATGCACGCAAACGAAGGAAAGAAAGACATCAATCAAAGGTCTCAGCCTTTGCTTCTCCTTTGCGACCTTTGCAACTATGGCTCTGTGCACAAAATGGCACTATCCCTCTTAGGCTTCTCTACTTTGAATCCGTGAGAGATTTCCTTGACCTCTGTGAATTCCTACAGGGTCTGTGCATCTGACCAGGTGCTATCTGTCCTAAGCTTCGTCAACTATGAGGGACTTAGGAGCTTTGCACTCTTTCTCCTGTGTTTGACTATTAAAAGAGTCTTCAACACATCTATTGCTCTCCTTCATGAAGTCTAGGACTTGAGTGGGTCTCGGTCTCTACTTGTGAAAACAAAGGAAAGGGGTTCAGGCATTTAATGCCCCCTCTTCTCCTTCTAATCTAATGACCATGAGTGACCGCAAATATTTCGACAGGATCTCTCCCGTCAAATGATACTTATCCCTACGTAGCCATCTCAGGATTTCAAGAGGATCGTTCCTCCTCATGCAGGTTTACTAAGGCCTTACGTCTTCACATCCTCTTTCCAGGTTCTTGATGGCTTTTTCAAGGAGGGTATCTCTATGGGGAGGCTTGCCCAGGGTACTATCAGAGGCAGATAAGGATATCTCTCTCTCGAGAACCAGACGTGAAGTCTTAAATAGATCAGTGTGCATATAAATAGTGATTTATGAAAACATAAGCCATACGTAATCTTTCCATTATAAACATGAAACTACCAGTATTGATCAAAACACCATACAAACATTCTTGCACTGAAGTCATTCACAATTTCACAGCTTATGAGCATAAATATCATAATATATATATATATATATATATATATATATATATATATATATTTCAAGATGCCAGAGACAAAACACTTATCAGAAAAACACCAGAGGTGATGAAACTGCTGAGAGGGGTGCTTGTTTCCTCCCAACCGTAGGCTCAGCGACTCCCAACGGATTTACCACTAGCCACCCCCGAGCTGAGACCACAATACTGTGAGACTATGTCTCTGTCTGCCAGTGACCAAGAGTGAAGGTTACTCTCCTTCTTCTCTGCTATCACTCACTCTGCATATTTTTTTAGAGTTCTTTCTCCCTCGCGTCTGCCCGTGATCGCACACTCCTCCTGCCTTTTTCCTTTCCAGCGAGGTTGCGTGTGGCACGATCTCCCTCGTGGTGGTCAGGTGTCAGGACCCCATGGATGGGCGATTTTACCCCTATCCCTCATTACACATTAGGAGCCATCCACCTACCAACCTACGAGCAATTAATTTTGGGCCAGCGAGCCGCTCTTGGTTCTCCAGGCCAGTGAAGACCAAATACGATATTGGTTTTCGGTGGAAGTTAATGCCACCATTCCAGGTGCCTTCCACCACCTTTATCCAACCATCATGGTATCTTTTTTTTTCGGCATATTCCCCTCTCAGCAGTCCTGCAATATCTATTCATAATATTATTCACATTCATCGACCTTTTTCACAAGGTCTATTCACATTACACATTCACATTTTTGAGTTTTCCACAATACTTGGCCAGTATAGTTATTTTTACAGACTGGGGGAAATAGGGTGTTACAATAATGAACTAGTTTATTTGAGACGTATCGTAGGACTCAATAAGAGAGTGGGCGGAGTTTAACATCAAGATGAGGAGGTAAATCACTGCAACGCAGTCCCAAAAAATGTAGAAAACACGCACTATAAATAAGGAGGAATCACCCAAAAGAAAGGGCAGCTTCTCAGTGGAAAAGGTGTGCGACTTCACAGTCCAGCGGCAACAAATTCGCCTTCAAGCATGTTAATTTGTAGTGGGACAAAAGAAAGGGAGGTAAATCACTGCAACGCAGTCCCAAAAAATGTAGAAAAGACACACTATAAATAAGGAGGAATCACCCAAAAGAAAGGGCATCTTCTCAGTGGAAAAGGTGTGCAACTTCACAGTCCAGAGGCAACAAATTTGCCTTCAAGCATGTTAATTTGCAGTGGGACAAAGCACAATATCTAAAACTAAAGATAATTGTTGGCAAAGGCTCACAATCGTTGAGTTTAAACAGAAGTGAGGTGCTGAGTTTTATTATCAAATCACCGGTTCCAGTCAACAAAATCTGAGTATTACCCACCCAAAAGTTACTGAGTTTACCTCAAAACAATTTGCACCTTAAAAAAAATAAAGGTTGAGTGAACAGAAGTGGTTATCTCATACATTAGAACAATAACGAAATCACAGAATAAGTAAAGGAACATTATCAATCACTATCAACACAATAAAATACAGAGGTAAGGTATCAAACAGAGCCCAAGCAAACACAGGGATTAATCGCAGAAGACAATAAGTAGTTCGTCGTCGAAAGAAGGACCACCTCAGAGGTAACAACGCAGCAAGGCGCAAGACCATCAATTAACCAAGAACAATCAGAAGGGGTAGATGACGGACGGGTTCTTCCTTCGCCCATCATCCTCGCACAGAAAATCAAGGTGTTGAGATCCATAGGTCTTTTAACGCTAAGGCGACGACCATAGATCAGGCTCCTGGCCGACTGCTCAGGCGAGGACTGGTGAGCTAGGGAAGAAGGCTAGATAATATCAAGGTCACAATAAACACCACAGGGAGGTCACGACATGCAGCCAGGGTAGTCAACAACCATCTAGCTAAGCTAAGGAAGGTTCCAGTCACCAATTAAAAAAAAAATCATTTTACTTTTCCATTAATAAGCAGATCCAAGCATAAATCTTAATACATTATACCATACAAAAATGAAGAGAGTGTATCGTTGCCTGATCGCCGCTCCAAATGACGTCCTATGCGCTCCGTGTAGATCCCACTCGTCGACCGTCGAGACTTCACTGGAACCTCCCAGCCAATACTAGGGGTACTCTTCTTCCCCCTTAGCCCCCCGAGCCGCAAAGGGGCCACACACACTATCCAAAGGTTTTGTCTAGCTCCCAACTCGCCTCGCAAGGTTGAGCTACCACTCCTCTTCAAGCTGGGTATCCCAACTCCCACAAGTAAATCAGTCAAGTCGATATTTCATTAGCGTAACGTTACGCAAATAGAAGATGATCCTTCCTCCTTCTCCTTCCTTCATTATATAGAATTTCCCACTTCCTTTCTTTCCTAAAATCTCATTTAATTAAAGTTTTTAAAAACAAATTCCTAAAAATTCTTCTCCGTACAAGTGTCGCCCATCCCCTACATTCCTCTATTATTTGTACAAGTGTCGCCCATCCCCTACATTCCTCTATTATTTAATTTATTAATTATCTTATTTCCCTCACCCACCTAGAGTTACTCCTAGAATCACTCATAGGTGTCCCCAAATTCTCTTACAGGTTTTAATAGCTTTCCCTTTTATTAAATTGCCAATTCAGTTTAAAATTAGAAGCTCTTAAATGGTAGATTCTTTACTAAGTTGACTTTCCACTTTTTCCCTTTTTATCATTTATTTAGTTTATTTTAAATTATCACAAGATTAAACAATTAAATCCCTCTTTACATTTTAAATTTTATTCCAACAAATATATATATATATATATATATATATATATATATATATATTGAATAAGTTAAATTTCTTATTCCCTTTCGCATTACAAGATTTTAACTAAGGTCATAATTATTATTTATGTCGTTTTTTTTAGTTTTATTATTATTATTGTTATATATATATATATATATATATATATATATATACCTTTTATTTATTTATTTAATAGCGAGATAAAATTTTACCACTAGCATAATTTAGACTTAGGCCTTAAATTTCGTACTGGGTGACATTTAATTAGGGAAACTGTTTTAAAATTTACTTAACATGTTATTTGTCTTGGGGCCACTTAGGTTCATCCCTATATCATCAACAATGCGACGTGCCCTTCAGGATGCACTAGGTGCTCCAAGGGTGCCACTCACCTCATTTGTTCCTTTGCACGACGTGCCCTTCAGGACGCACTACGTGCTCCAAGGGTGTCACTCGCCTCTTCTGTTCCTTTACGCAACATGCCCTTCAGGACACACTATGTGCTCCAAGTGTGCCACTCGCCTCTTGATTGATTTGGTAGACATCAATAACCCCTGGAGTCAACACTCCGCCAGGTGAACTTGTGGGAGACTAAGGGATTCTAAGGAATAAGGCCCTCGCCTTATTGTGCGCCCCTTAAAATCATCGTGAGCGACTGTCGCAGTCTGCCCTCACGGCATCGTGGGTCCTCTCAAACTAGGTAATCGTTAACCTACCGTTCGAGCCACGACTGGAGTGTTAGTAGGTTGTGGCAGGGCTATTGTCCACACCTCTCCCTCGCGTCTCTAGTAGTCATGCATGACCCCTTTACTCCATATGTGAGTCTGGTCGGCAAGCTATCGTCAGCCTGCATCATCAATGAATCATGTCAGAACATATCCACATCATATCATCTAGTCCGATGCACTAATATCACAGTAAAACAATCAAAACCCAATGGCACACTCCCTGACTCGTTTCAGAGTCCAAGGATTCCATCGATGCCTCTGCATCCTTGAGGTCCAAAACCCTACAAACTCAGTAAAACCGAGTTAATAGCACCTGTCTATGTCAATGTAGTAAAACAACATGTCATCAACCCATAATGCCTCATAATCAAAATCAAAAGTTTTAATAGCATAAGAATCTGGATCACTTGCAAGCAAGTGTCCTCAAAGAATAAGTTTACTCAATGCGCTAGAGCGGGATGTTACAGATTGGTCTATTTGATCGATTTAATCTTTGATAGTATCCGATGAAAATCAACCATAAACATTTTTCAAAATGACCAAAAACATTCAATTTGAATATAAAAATTCAACACTAGCTCACTAACTCACTATACAAATGATTTGCCACGTTTAAAATGACCAACATATATATTTTTAAGGATTTCCTCCAAGTAAAGAAACTCTTAAGCTTACTACATTTTTTTTTAGGGAACTTTCTCTTTATATATTCAATAA
Organism: Picea engelmannii; assembly: GCA_009831015.1. Taxonomy (NCBI): domain Eukaryota; kingdom Viridiplantae; phylum Streptophyta; class Pinopsida; order Pinales; family Pinaceae; genus Picea; species Picea engelmannii. The sequence goes on along the minus strand of ML817491.1, from coordinate 51,584 downwards.
TTCAATATCAAATTATCATTATGTTGCAAAACATTGAGTTTACGTTAGAATATTAAGGTTTGGAAGCTTCAACCAGTTCACATGAATTTCAACTTCTAACTAATTTTTGGAATGGAAGATTGAGATTACATTTGTAAAAAATATTGAAAAAATTATAGGTAAAAATATTGAAAAAAGATAAATTAACTTAAAAAACTGAATTTAAAAATTTGCCTTTATATTAATAGTTTTTTTTTTGTTATTTAGTAAATTTGATTCAGTCATATTCAAACTATTAAGCGAACTTAATGGTTTTTCTTGGTAAGCAAACTTAATGGTTTTTCTTGTTATGTAGTAAGTTTGATTTATTCATATTCAAATTATTGAAAAAACTTTATATAAATGTTAAAAATATTAAATATAAATGAATTTTTTCATTCTAGTGTTTAATAAGATGAATTTTTTGTTTTGTTATTTTATTATATAATTTTGGAATCATGATAAATGAAGTATACATTAGTTCTAATCCATTGATATGGGAAATTTAGTTTTTTATATATTCTTTTGTAAGATTTATTCATATTCAAATTATTGAAAAAACTTTATATAAATGTTAAAAATATTAAATATCAATGAATTTTTTCATTCTATTGTTCAATAAGATGAATTTTTTGTTTTATTATTTTATTATATAATTTTGGGATCATGATAAATGAAGTATACATTAGTTCTAATCCATTGATATGGGAGATTTAGTTTTTTATATATTTTTTGGTAACTTAATGTTATAAAAAAATAAATTGGTTTTATTATATGATTTTGGAATCATGATAACTCCTGGAATCTATTATTTATAAATGATTAGGTAGAAACAACTGGTAGAACCTAGAACTCAATAACCAAGGCAAGCAAGATAAGGAAAAGGAACCTCTCCCTTACGAATAGAAACAGAGATTACGACTAGTCATCTTAAACTTCAGTCCTATAACTAGCTTCATAACTACAACTAGAACTCTCTCTTAACCATAAGAAATGGAATATTTAAAATGAAAAAAAATTAATACAAGGAATATTCTATATAGAACAATAGGAACTAGAGAAGCAAGATATCACCCTATAGAAAGCTAGGAACAAGCTATTACTATCATCAAATCACTAGACAAAATCAAATAGTATCCCCGGAGATCAAATTGACACTTAGACCTCATACCATTACCATACATTAATTCTAATCCATGATATAAGAGAGTTAGTTTTTTATATATTCTATGTATGTAATTTAAATTTGTATTTTTTTCTTATAGTCTATACTATACTATACTATAATATAATATATATATATATATATATATATATATATATATATATATATATATATATAATTTTTAATATAAAAACAAATTTTAATTTTTAATTTGAAAATTAGTTTTATAAAAATATAAAAATTATGACTCTAAACAATATTGATGATATATCAACCATGTTAATATTAATATTTAATTTTTTATTTAAAAAATATATAATTTACAAATTCATATTAATATTAATATCTTATTTTTTATTTAAAAATATATATAATTTACAAATGTGTGAATATAAATTTAAAAAAAAAAGAAAATTTCAAATTATCATCAAAAACATTAAATTATCATCAAATAAATTAAATTAAACTTAATAATCACTTTATTAAAAATAAAGTTACATTAATGTTAAAAAAAAAATATTTACTTTATTAAAATTTATGAAATTATATTTTCATAGTAAACACATTATAAATACATTGTAGAGTTACACAAGTTCTTATTTAAATGAATATAGCTATTTTTCAATTATCTTTGTTTTTTAAATATAATCATGTAAAAGAAAACATAGGAAAACAATATATTGTAGAATCCATATATGTACCATGTATATAAACTATTCATTTAATATTAATGATTGATAAACATTAAATGGAAAATATATTAAATAATTTATTTATAATTTTAAAATTAAAATAATATATTAATAATGCATGAAATAAATGGTTTAATGTTAACTATGAATACACATTAAACATACTCATCATATGAGTATGAACATTATATTAGATAATTTATTTACTGGTTTAATTTATTAATGATAAGATGTTAAAGTAAAAGATATTTTATTTTTTTAAATAAAGTTTAATTATTTTTTAATTAAATTTAATTTTAAATGATAATGATAATGATTAATGTCCACTCAGATTGAATATAAATAGTTGAATTTTGAGCAAAATTAAAATGTTCACTCACATTGAATATAAATAGTTGGATTTAGAGCAAAATTAAAAAAATATATATATATCTTAAAAAAACAAAACTTAAAACAATTAAACTACAACATATAATATTAGATAAATAAAAACAATTAATTTAATGTTGACTACTCTAAAACATTCAAAATATATATATATATATATATATATATATATATATATATATATATATATATATATATATAAAAGCACCAAATGCTTTTGAAAATCATATTATATGATTTATGTAGAGTGTCTACATAAAATTAGTTTAAAATCTATAAAAACATAATATTAATTAGTGTTTTATAAACATAGATTTCAGGTAGGAATAAAAACATATGATATCTGTATCAAGCCATGGTTGAGTTTTTCTTGGGTTTTATTACAAATAAGTGGAAAACAAGTGATGAGTTAGAACTCTTGGGACCCTTGGCTAGTGAGTGGTTTTTCTTTTTGCAAGGCACTCATCAATTCCAGAGTCCAGCTACAGACTAGAGAAGACTCGTTAATCTGGACGGGAGGTGACCATTCGAGATTACTCACTGTAAAAAATGTTTATAATGCCTTGGAAAATAATCTATGGCCGATTCAAATAGCAGGGTGGCAGAGACAGTTGTGGTCTTGGGATCTATCTTACAAGATCAAACTTTTTCTTTGGCTGCCACTGGAGAACAAAATCTTAACCTGGGATAATCTGCGGAAAAGAGGTTGGGAAGGCTCGAGCTATTGCCCACTTTGTCGCAAGGACGAGGAGATTGTTTTCCACTTGTTTGTAAACTGGCCATTCACACAACACCTGTGGAAGTTTTTATCTATTGTTTTTAGTCTTGTTACTTCTTGGGGAGGCAACTCTTTTACAAATTGTTTTGAAAACAGGCTGAAAATGGAAAAATATATAACACTCTACCTTCATTGGTCTATTGGTATATCTTGCTAGAAAGAAACAAGTGTATATTTGAATCTCGTACACCTACAGTTCAGGGAGTTGGCCTTAAAATTAGAGGGATGGTGGAAATTGCTAGTGCACAGTGCCTTCAAAAATGCAAATACAAAAGAATAAAAAAGTCACCTGACATTAATGTGACTTCCATTTGTTGGTTTGACGGTGYTGCGCAAGCAAATGGTATCCTAAGTGGAGCTGGGGGTATCATAAAGATATCTGGTAATATTATTTATAGGTGGACTTTCAACTGTGGAATGGGAACAAACACTAGGGTAGAACTACTCGGGGTGTGGGCCTCCTTATCATTAGCTCATCAGTTGGGTATTGACCAACTATAGTTATTGGGGGATTTAAAGAGAGTGATAGATTGGTTAAACTACACGAGCAATTTACAAGTATCTTCACTTATGGACTGGATGGAGAAGATTCAGGAGCTTATAACTCTCTTCAACACCATTCGATTTGATCATATCTACAGGGAAGAGAATGTGGAAGCA
>ML817491.1:0-32648 GCA_009831015.1 Picea engelmannii | reverse complement strand
ATTTATTCACATGCTATTATCTACCAACAATAGTTCCATACAAGTTACTTCAAGGTTTGCATAATGTGGGTTTGTCTTAGAAATTTGTTCAAATTGAAGCAATAATGATGTTCTCTATAGAAAGTTCAAGAAAACTTATGATATACACTTCGTCTATATAAGTTGTCATATAAATTTGTATACGCTTGAATGATGGGGCTAATATATCAATGTTAAATGCAATATTCTACTATAAGTATGAGACTTGGGCGTTTACAACAAAACATCATAGAATCTTATATTCAATGGATATCCTTTAGTGGCTAAGGTTTTGAGGCTGTGATTTTAAATTGGCTAGAACCCCCTTAATATTGATAAGAATCACTATCGACCACAATCTAACAATGACATAACCATTCTACTTCTAATGGCATTGGTCCTATTGTAGTCTAGCTCATAAAGTGAGAGATAATCACACTACAAGAATTTCCTACAAGGTTTGTGGCTCCAGCTTGAAATGGGTGTATCCTCTATGATGCTTCTCAAAATCACCATGACGACCCCAATCTGGAAATAGTACAACCATTCTAGTTTTACTGGAATTAGTACTACTACAATTTGGTTCATAAATAGAGAGATATTCACATTGCAAGAATTTCTCATGAGGGTTTTGAGACCTCAAATTGAAATGGGTGTAACTTATGCGATACCTCTTATAATCCTGATTATAACCCCAATATAAAAATGGAATGATCACTCTACTTCAAATGGCATTGGTGCTACTATGATTTAGTTAATAGGCCAAAAGAAAAACCTGCCCCAAGAAAATCTACAAAAGAAAAAGAAAAACTTCTCCTTAGCCTATGACAGTGCTCTAATACCACTTGTTATGATAATTAACCACTATAATTGAATCAAAAACTATATATCTGAAATTATGAACACTTTATTCAATATTAAAACCCTTAAGGTATGGTAACACCATACAATGATCCTTTTTGTGGGTTAAACTTGAATCAATGAAATAGTCAATGAGTAGGTCAATAGTGGTGGTTTTTGGGTCCATGGTTTTGGTAGCCCATTCTATTGTGCCTATGGATTATATGTAATGAAACCTTTAAATAAGATTATATTCTCCATTATAATTGGCTTGGAGGTGAGGGGTGAAGGCTCATTTGGCCAACTTGTCCATATTTGGTCAAGGGAACAAAGATACCTTTGGTTGGTTTTTTCTGTAAGAGTTTTCTAGGGTAAATCATGTTTCAATGATGTGTACATGATTTATGTGATTTTTTTGTTGTTGGTTCATTATTTATTTCGTGGGCTTTGATTATTCCTAACAACTGGTATAAGAGATTAGGAAACACTATGGAAGAGGAAGGTTGTTGGTTTGTTGTGCTTGACATGCTAGTCAACGAACACATCCTTTGAGATGTGTTGAGGCAAAGAGAGAAGAATGTTGGAGAGAAAAGAGATTGTTGGCCCTTGACCAAGTTTTGAGGAACACTTGGTCATATTTGAAAGTTTTTGGGACTTCGACATACTGTCAAAGATGGAGCGCCAGGAAAAGAAGATATCACGGGATCTGGGTCCACTTTTGGGCCCCTTTTAGGATTTTTGGGTTAACGTAATGGGATAGGGATGTCAGCCCGTGGGTTTACCCATGTTAGGCCCACTTTTGTAATGTATGAATAGAAGGATAGGAAATGTAAGAAGTAGTAGATATGATTGCTTAGTTCAATTGGTAGTGCATCTATGCGATGCCAAATAAGTTCTCTGTGCGAACTGTGTAAGGCTTGCAAGGCTAAGTGCAAGTTATTGTGTGGTTGATATAGAAAGCTAAGTGTTGTAACAGAAGGAAGAAGGATCTAGCAAGCTGTGCATATCTTCTGTCCTATGCGAAGAAGGGTTTTTGAGGTTTTGTGCTTGTAACAACATGAAGATGATAATAAAGAAGAAGATCTTGTGGATGTAGCCCCAAGGGGGGGGGTGAACCACGTAAATCTGTGTGTTATGCTCTGTGCTTTGGTTCAATGTGTTTATCTTTGTTTATGCTATCTACTTTGATATATCCACTTATGATCTATGCTTCTTAGATATATATGTTTGTTAGATCTGATGTGTATGCAGATTCTTAGTGATGGTCTACTAGATCTGATATGGGTTACTATGGCTAAGTGTTGAAATACTGTAGATCTGAGCATACACTGTGAAGCTTTGTGTTGTCTACACAGTATAATAAGGGTTAAATGATGATGAATGATCTATGCTAAGTTCCCTGTAAAATATATAATCACATATCTCTGTCCCAGCTAAGGTTGCAGACACTTGAGTCTTTCAACCACCCCTGCCTCTACCTCGGGTGAGACTTCATCTGCTTCGTAGGTGTTGCAGAAAGGGCCGGTAGTTAGGGATTTGTTGGTGAGCTCTTGAGCGTTGAACCCTGGGTCTTCCCCTGTGCCAACAAATATTTTCGTTGCCGAGACCTGAACCTTTGATTGCTGGGAACTGAGGAAGAAGAAACTTTGTGCAAAAGAAAGCTCCGTGCGTAGATCTGTTGCCCTAGTGCACAAATTTTTACTCGACCTGTGAAGCTTTGTGCCAGGAATAGGGTCATATCTAAAGAAAGGAAGATTAGATCTGAAGAAAAGAAGTGAGATCTGAATGCTCTGTGCTCTAAGAAAAACAAAAGTGGAAAATTTTGAAAGAAATAGGCAAGATATACAGAAAAGAGGTAAGATATGTAAACCATGTGCTCTAATAAAGGTAAGAATAGTTACAAGTTATTAGATCTAGAAGCTTTGTGCTCTGTAGAAGTAAGATAAGTGAAATTTTTTGTTTCTAGAGCATGGATCTAGGTATGTTTGATAGATTATGTCCTATATTGAAACCTAGGGCATTCATAAATGAAAGAAAGTTTGATATGAATAGATCTAATAAGCATAATGATAGATATGTTATAACTATGCATAGAAAGAATGTTTGGACTAACAAATGGATGCAGGATCCCAAAAAGATTTTTTTGCAAGCTAGATACCATGATCCTGGTGCGCAACACATAAGAAGTTGGGGATCATTTAAGAGAAAGAGAGGATTGACCCTATGTTACAGTTGCAGAAAACCAAGCCATCTGGCTAAGCAATTCACTGGTGGAAAACCCAGTTGTCTTTGTTGCAAAGCTTTGGACCATGAAGTTTTGGATTTCCCTAAAATGATTGCTAAGCTTGAAATAATGAATCTACATGAAGAAAACCATAGGAGAGCCCCATAAATAGCAGAATGCCAGAAAGAATCAGAGAAAGTATTAATACAAATGAAAGAAAACTTGAAGGAACATAAAGATGTCCGATTACCAGAGATCTTCAAAGAAAAGGAACAAGTCGAAGCAAGACTAGGGGACTTCGACATTGACTGTATTCTTGATGAAGAAACACAAGTGAACATTATGCCAGAAAGAACTTGGGAAGCTATAGGGTAGCCTGCCATGATTCCTCCACTGGGAGGAATTGAACTATTTAGAGGAAAACTGATAATGTTATGTGGAAAAATCGCTTAGATACCTATGACAGTCAATGGAACTTCGATAGAAGAAGATTTTGAGATTATCAAATTTTTTGAAGATGATGCCCCATTCACTATGCTACTTGGAAAACCTTGGATTGAGAGAGATCAAGCTAGAAAGAAGGAAGAAAAAAAGGTATTACAACAACAAAGACAAGAGATAAAAGATTTCATGACTAGAAGGATCGCACAATTGATTGAGGAACAAGAGAATAAATTAAAGCTAATTGACACTAGAAGCCTAGATGTCAAAGAATTAGGGGACTCACAAAATATTGGAGTATCTGTACCGGATATAGATGAAGTATTTCTCCCGAGTCTTGGGAAAGAGCCTCAACAACACGAAGTGACTATGCCCAAGAAAAATAAGAATCAGAACGAGAAAAGAACTACCGAGACGAAGCTCATGGAGAAGAAGGCTAGAAAGATAAGTAAAAAGAGAGCTCAAATCGATAGGCTATAGAGGGTTCCAGAGGGAACCTCTTCGAAAGAAAATTTGCAAAACTAGAGCTTTGTCGAGATATCAGAACCGTGACCTGGGTCACTTCGCCATGGCAAATAAATATAGCCCTTGGAGGCCGATATATCTATTCGACTGCCGCTCCGAATGGATTGAAAAGAATTGAAGGCTCATCACTAGACCGTTAGAACACACCATAATGAACAAAACCAGAATTAAGGAAGCCCCATATCCATTGCAAACTATCCATTACAGAGTTACTTACTTAATCCATCGCGCCATGCACGAAAGACACTTTTTCTAATCGTGAATTTGAGTCCGCAGACTACCTGAATTGTGAACAATGATTACTCTTCCCTTACTCTCTACCTTACTACAATACCTACGTTACTTTGAGAACCCGAGCTATTGATCCTGAGCATATATGTTAGATGAATTTAGCGCAGGTGAAGAATCTGTAAGAGAGGTACTCGCTAGCCTCAAAGACGAAAGAGTCATGTCGGAGCGAGGATTGTCTACAGGTTTACAAGCATCATCGATGAGAGGAGTTCAAGCCTCCCCATCGAGTGCTTGAGAAAGAACATCCCGAGCCGACGTAGAAAGAAGAACAAAACATAAAGACGATATAGCCAGTGCGAAGTTGGTTCCATCCATCATACCTTCTTACATACCACCTTTGAGCGGTGCGATCAACAGAGATAGTGTGCCTAGAGACTTTGAGTACACTCTAGTCACTGTGTACCTGTCGAAAGGAGTACGCACAGTCCGCGTAGATCATGACAAGATCGATGCATTGAAGTTTAGTGACTTCAACCTGGGGGATCGTAAAATTTACAGCATACCTGCCCCATACAAGTACCTAACCAGAACCAAGGGAAATAATTCGAAGATCGTCCCTTAGCAACAGACGATGAACCTCGTGCAATCTACTCTGCTTAATGTTATGAAGATACCGCACTTCGACAAACACTAGAAGGTGATTTCTTGTGTGAAGTTGTTGCTGGAAAGTTACCATGGAGGATACTTATGGTTGAACTGTCGCATAACAGTTGATCCAACATTGATCAACTGGATCACTGGGCTTAGCATGTAGGGCCTTGATCCCCATGATTACTATCTTGGAAAGACTATGGATCGTGCTCTTTCTAAGAAGATCAAATAAGCCTATGGAGATGTTGAGAAAGGCGTGCGAGGCTACAAAGGTAGCTTCTATTGAAAGTGGCACAGTGCGCCTTGCTTGTCAACTGATCACAGGGAAGTTGGTACGCAAGAATCGACCCACACAAGTATCCGATTTTGTAGTAGACCTCGCAGGGAAGTGCACAGAAGGACTACAGATGAACTGGGTGAAATACCCGGTGAATCAACTAGAGGTTGACTATAGAGAAGCCCAGGATAAAGGGCATGGATTTCATTTTAGATGGCTCTTGATACTTATAGCTTTCGTTGCATGGGAGCTTCCGGAAGGTGCAACCTTCCCCAACATTGACCCCTTTGAACCACTAGCTGCGAAGTTTAGTACACCATGGTACTCGAATGACATGAACAAGCAGTGGCAATCCAATGTCGTATTTCATACCTACTACACCCAGTTGAAGCTGGCCATCCAGTCTGAGCCACGCATGACCCCAAATACTTTATACAGGTTTCGAACTTTGATAAAGTTCAGTGCAAACTTCCATTATATATATATTATAGCACACGTTGATGAGAACAAGGAACAACTTCAGTCTTATTATAAGCTAACAGAAGAAGACCTGGAGGAGATCACCAAGGAATGGTTGGCAGACATCGTTATTCCAAGAGACTTTGCAAAAGTATCCAACATTGACAGCCCAGAAGCTACACATAATACACCTGGGCCCAGTAAGACAAAGAAAACAAAGAAGACAAAGAAGGATGAGGAAATCCAAGATGTGGATCTGTAAGAACCACATCCATTACACCAGAGCAAGGAGGTAATGGTGAAGACTTAGAGGAAGTTGAACAGAGGCCAGGAGATGAAGTAGAGATCCTAAAGAAAAGGAAGGGTTTGCCTTCGAAACCTTCCTCTTGGAAGAAATCAAAATCACCCATGACTAAGTTGAAGACCACGCTCACTCCAGATGACTTCAGTTTTCTCATCACATCTATGAACGAAGCCATAGAAGAGATAACAGAAAAGTAGGAAGCTAAGAAAGAGACAATGTACAAAAAAATTGAGATTGAGCTCCAAGGATTATAGAAAACTCTCCAGTCTAGCCATGCAGTCTCCTCTCCGCCCCTACCAGAAGGAACAACAGAAGAAGGAAATGAACCAGTTAAACTCTGTAAGATTACTGACACAGTCGAAGTATGCCTTCGAAAGGCACAGGAAGAAATAACGCAGGCCACCCAGGCCTTAAAGAAAGCACAAGAGGAAATCATCGAGAAATGTCGAGCTGCGTAGTAAGAGAATGACACTCTCTAAGGGAAATTTGAAGAAGACAGAGAGAAGATCCAAAAAGAGAAAGAGTAGAAGCTCGTGAAGCAGATTGGGATTAAAGAAGTAGTCAACAGAGCATTTCGCTCTATGAGCGGCTTAGAACAGAAGGTAGAGGACCCCATAGAATTCCAAGTGATGAAGCTTGTTGAAGCTATTCAACAACTTCAACAAAGAGTTGTGGACTTAGAACTTCAGACCATACCACAAAACCCACAAGAAGTGCACGACCAATGAGAAATAATTGCCTGGAGAATCGTAGAAAGGATTAAAGAAATCACTGAGGAATGCAAATAGTTAAGTAGAAGAAGTGCACATATCTACGAGAACCTAACTGAGAACCCAAAATTGCATAAATTGGAGTCGTAGCTCCAAGAGGCAAAGTACGATGCCAAAAATATATAGGTGCAGCTGAAGGCCCTGTCACCTGTAGAGAGAATGAAGAGGTTTCCAGAGAAATGCACAACCCAACAATAGATTCACATGCTTCAGATTAAAGTAATGGAAGTCTCTCAACGACTTCAAATAGTGCAAGAAAAGGCATGCCAACTATTCACTGAAGTTGAAAGTCAAGGAGTAGAACTTGAACAGGTTGTGAATATAGCAGAACAACGCCTAAAAGGGCCGCTGAATGAGGTACTCATCTAGGAGTTCGCCGAGCAAGGGGCAGTAGCAATGCAGCAGGTCGAAGAAGCTTGAGCCAAGATCGAGGAATTCGAAGCATAATTGGTCAGACTTGAGTGACTCGGGATGAGTCACAGGTGAGTGTTGGGGGCCTGTTAGCCCTTGACCAAGTTTTGAGGAACACGTGGTCATATTTGACTATTTTTGGCAATTCGACAACCTGTCAAAGACGGAGCTCCAGGTGAAGCAGAGATCATGGGATATCGGTCGAATTTTGGGTCCCTTTTAGGGTTTTTGGGTTAACGTAATGGGAAAGGGATGTCAGCCCATGGGTTTACCCATGTTTAGGCCCACTTTTGTAATGTATAAATAGAAGGATAGGCAATGTAAGAAGTAGTATATATGATTTCTTAGTTAAATTGGTTGTGCATATATGCGATGTCGAATAAGTTCTCTGTGCGAACTATGTAAGGCTTGCAAGGCTAAGTGCAAGTTACTGTGTGGTTGATATAGAAATCTAAGTGTTGTAACACAAGGAAGAAGGATCTAGTGAGCTGTGCAGATCTTCTGTCTTATGCGAAGAAAGGTTTTTGAGGTTTTGTGCTTGTAACAACTTGAAGACGATAATAAAGAAGAAAATCTTGTGGACGTAGCCCCAAGGGGGGGGGTAAACCATGTACATACGTGTGTTATGCTTTGTGCTTTGGTTCAATGTGTTTATATTTGTTTATGCTATGTTCTTTGATATATCCACTTATGCTCTGTGATTCTTAGATATATATGATTGTTAGATCTTATGTGTATGAGGATGCTTAATGATGGTCTAGTAGATTTGATATGGGTTACTATGGTTAAGTGTTGAAATACTATAGATCTGAGCGTACACTGCAAAGCTTTGTGTTTTCTGCGAAGTATAATAAGGGTTAAATATTGATGAATGATCTATGCTAAGTTCCCTGTAAAAGATATAATCACAGATCTCTATCCCAACTAAGGTTGCAGACACCTGAGTCTTGCAACCACCCCTACCTCTACCTCAGGTGAGACTTCATCTGCTTCACAGGTGTTGCCGAAAGGGCGAGTAGTTAGGAATTTTTTGGTGCACTCTTGAGCGTTGAACCCTGGGTTTTCCCTTGTGCCAATGAATATTTCCATTGCCGGGACCTGAACCTGTGATTGTTGGGAACCAAGGAAGAAGAAAATTTGTGCAAAAGAAAGCTCTGTGTGTAGATCTGTTTCCCTAGTGCACAACTTTTTACTCGACCTATGAAGCTTTGTGCCAGGAATAAGGTCAAATCTGAAGAAAGGAAGATTATATCTGAAGAAAGGAAGTGAGATCTGAATGCTTTGTGCTCTAAGAAAAATAAAAGTGGAAATTTCTGAAAGAAAGAGGTAAGATCTGCAGAAAAGAGGTAAGATATGTAAGCCCTATGCTCTAATAAAGGTAAGAATAGTTAAAATTTATTAGATCTAGAAGCTTTGTGCTCTGTAGAAGTAATATAAGTGAAATTTTTTGTTTCTAGAGCATGGATCTAGGTATGTTTGATAAATTTTGTCGTATCTTGAAACAAAGGGAATTAATAGATGAAAGAAAGTTTGATATGAATAGATCTGAAAAGCATAACGATATATATGTTATAACTATGCATAGAAAGAATGTTTGAACTAAAAAATGGATGCAATATCTTAGAAATAATTTTTTTCAAGCTAGCTACCATGATCCTGGTGGGTAGCACAAAAGAAGTTGGGGATCATTTAAGAGAAAGAGAGGATTGACCCTATGTTACAGTTGCAGAAAACTAGGCCATCTGGCTAAGGAATGCCTTGGTGGAAAACCCAGTTGTCTCTGTTGCAAATATTTGGACCATGAAGTATTGGATTGCCCTAGAATGATTGCTAAGCTTGAAAGAATGAATTTGCATGAAGAAAACCCTAGGATAGCCCCAGAAATAGCAGAACACCATAAATAATCAGAGAAAGTATTAATATAGATGAAAGAAAACTTGAAGGAACATAAAGATGTCCGATTACGAGAGATCTTCAAAGAAAAGGAATAAGTCGAAGCAAGACTATGGGACTTCGACATTGACTGTATTCTTGATGAAGAAACACAAGTGAACATTATGCCAGAAATAACTTGGGAAGCTATAGGGAAGCCTGCCATGATTCCTTCACTGGGAGGAATAGGACTATTCAGAGGAAAACTGATAATGTTATGTGGAAAACTCGCTCAGATACCTATGATAGTCAATGGAACTTCGACAGAAGAAGATTTTGAGATTATCAAATTTATTGAAGACGACGCCCCGTTCACTATGTTACTTGGAAAACCTTGGATTGGGAGAGATCAAGCTAGAAAGAAGGAAGAAGAAAAGGTATTACAAGAACAGAGACAAGAGCTAAAATATTTTATGACCAGAATGATCGCGCAATTGATTGAGGAATAGGAGAATAAATCAAAGCTAATTGACACTAGAAGCCCAGATGTTAAAGAATTAAGGGACTCACAAAAGATTGGAGTATATGTACCAGATATAGGTGAAGTAGTTCTCCATAGCACGAAGTGACTATGCCCAAGGAAAATAAGAATCAGAACGAGAAAATAATTATTGAGACGAAGCTCACGAGGAAGAAGGCTAGAAATCTAAGTAAAAAGAGAGCTTAGATAGATAGGCTATAGAGGGTTCCAGAGGGAACCTCTCCAAAAGAAACTTTGCAAAACTAGAGCTTCGTCAGGATATCAGAACCGCGACATGGGTCACTTCTCCATGGCGAAGAAATATAGCCCTTGGAGGCCGATATATCCATTCGACTACCGCTCCGAATGGATTGAAAATAATTGATGGCTCATCACCAGATCATTAGACCACACCATAAAGGACAAAACCAGAGTTGAGGAAGCCCCATATCTGTTGTAAACGATCCATTACAGAGTTACTTACTTAATCCATTGTGCCATGCACGAAAGACACTTTTGATAATTGTGAATTTGAGTCCACAGACTACCTGTATTGTGAACAATGATTACTCTTCCCTTACTCTCTACCTTACTATAGTACCTACATTACTTTGAGAACCTGAGCTATTGATCCTGAGCATATATGTCAGATGAATTTAGTGCAGCTGAAGAATCCGTCGGAGCCGAAAGAGTCATGTCGGAGCGAGGATTGTCTACATGTTTACATGCATCTTCGATGAGAGGAGTTCAAGCCTCCTCGTTGACTATTCGAGCAGGAACATCCCAAGTTGGCATAGAAAGAAGAACCAAACATAAAGATGATATAGCCAACCCGAAGTTGGTTCCATCCATCCTACCTGCTTACATACCACATTTAAGTGGTGCAATCAATAGAGATAGTGTGCCTAGAGACTTTGAGTACACTCTAGTCACTGCATACCTATTGAAAGGAGTACACACAGTCCATGCAGATCATGACAAGATCGCCACATTGAAGTTTAGTAACTTCAACCTGGGGGATCATAAAGTTTACAACATACTTGCCCCGTACAAGTACCTAACCAGAACCAAGGGAAAGAATTTGAAGATCGTCCCTTAGCAATGAACGATGAACCTCGTGCAATCTACTCTACTCAATGTTATGAAGATACCACACTTCGATAGACACCAGGAGGTGATTGCTTGTGTGAAGCTGCTGTTGGAAAGTTACCATGGAGGATACTTATGGTTTAACCGTTGCATAACAGTTGATCTAGCGTTGATCAATTGGATCACCGAGCTTAGCATGCAGGGCCCTGATCCCCACGATTACTATCCTGGAAAGACCGTGGATCATGCTCTTGCTCAAAAGATCAAAGAAGCCTATGGAGATGTTGAGAAAGGCACTCGAGGCTACAAGGTAGATTTTATTGAAAGTGGCACAGTGCGCCTCACCTGTCAACTGATCACAGGGAAGTTGGTACGCAAGAATCGACCCACACAAATATCCAGCTTTGTAGTAGACCTCGCAGGGAAGTGCGCAGAGGGACTATAGATGAATTGGGTGAAATACCTGGTGAATCAACTAGAGGTTGATTGCAGAGAAGCTCGGGATCAAGGGCATGGATTTCATTTTAGATGGCTCTTGATACTTACAACTTTCGTTGCATGGGAGCTACCAGAAGGTGCAACCTTCCCCGACATTGACCCCTTTGAACCACTGGCTACAAAGTTTAGTACACCGTGGTACTCGAATGACATGAACAAGAAGTGGCAATCCAATGTTGTATTTCATACCTACTACACCTAGTTGAAGCTGGACATCCAGTCTGAGCCATGCATGACCGTGAATACTTTACACAGGTTTCGACCTTTGATAAAGTTTAGTGCAGACCACCATTTTATATATATTACAACACACACTGATGAGAACAAGTAACAACTTTAGTCTTATTATAAGATGACAGAAGAATACCTGGATGAGATCATGAAGGAATTGTTGACATACCTCCTTATTCCAAGAGACCCTACAGAAGTATCCAACATTAACAACCTAGAAGCTGTGCATAATACACCTGGGCCCAGTAAGACAAAGAAAACAAAGTAGACAAAGAAGGATGAGGAAATCCAAGATGTAGATCTGTAAGAATTGCATCCATTACACCAGATCAAGGAGGTAAAGGTGAAGACTTAGAGGAAGTCGAACAGAGGCCAGGAGACGAAGTAGAGATCCTAAAGAAAAGGAAGGGTTCACCTCTAGAACCTTCCTCTCGAAAGAAATCAAAATCATCTGTGACTAAGCTGAAGACCACACTCACTCCAGATGACTTCAATTTTCTCATCGCATCTATGAATGAAGCCATAGAAGAGATAACAAAAAAGAAGGAAGCTAAGTAAGAGACAATGTACAACAAAATTGAGATCGAGCTCCAAGGAGTATAACAAGCTCTCCAGTCTAGCCGTGCAGTCTCCTCTGTGCCCCTACTAGAAGGAACAACAGAAGAAGAAAATGAACCGGTTCAACTCTGCAAGATTACTGACACAGTCAAAGTACACCTTCAGAAGGCATAGGAAGAAATAGCGTAGGCCACCCAGGCCTTAAAGAAAGCACAGGAGGAAATCATCGAGAAACGGCGAGCTGCACAACAAGAGAAGGACACTCTCCAAGAGAAATTTGAAGAAGACACAGAGAAGATACAAAAAGAGAAAGAGTAGCTGTTCGTGAAGCAGATTGGGATTGAAGAAGAAGTCAACAAAGAATTTTTCTCTGTGACCGACTTAGAACAGAAGGTAGAGGACCCCATAGAATGCCAAGTGATGAAGCTTGCTGAATCTATTCAACAACTTCAACAAAGAGTCGTGGACTTAGAAATTTAGACCATACCACAAACCCCACAAGAAGTGCGCGACCAACGAGAAATAATTTCCTGAAGCACCGTAGAAAGGATTAAATAACTCACTGAGGAATGAAAACAACTAAGTAGAAGAAGTGCACAACTCTACGAGAACCTAACTAAGAACCCAAAATTTCATAAATTGGAGTCGCAGCTCCAAGAGGTGAAGTGCGATGCCGAAAAGCTACAGGTGTAGCTGATGGCCCTATCACCCATAGAGAGAATGAAGAGGTTTCCAGAGCAATGCACAATCGAACAACAGATTCACACACTTAAGAGTAAAGTAATGAAAGTCTCTCAACGACTTCAACCAATTCAAGAAAAGGCATGCCAACTATTCACTGAAGTTGAAAGCCAAGGAGTAGAACTTGAACAGGTTGTGACTACAACAGAACAATGCCTAGAAGGGCCAGTGAACAAGGTACTCATCCAGGAGTTCGTCAAGCAAGAGGCAGTAGCAATTTAGTAGGTCGAAGAAGCTCGAGCCAAGCTCAAGAAATTTGAAGCAGAATTGGTCAGACCTGAGTGACTCGGGATGAGTCACAGGTGAGTGTTGGGGACCTGTTGGCCCTTGACCAATTTTTGAGGAACATGTGGTCATATTTGACCATTTTTGGGACTTCGACAACCTATCAAGGATGGAGCGCCAGGTGAAGCAGAGATCACGGGATATCGATCCACTTTTGGGCCACTTTTAGGGTTTTTGGGTTAACGTAATGGGAAAGGGATGTCGGCCCGTGGCTTTACCCACATTTAGGCCCACTTTTGTAATGTATAAATAGAAGGATAGGCAATGTAAGAAGTAGTAGATATGATTTCTTAGTGCAATTGGTAGTGCATCTATGCGATGTCGAATAAGTGCTCTATGCAAACTGTGTAAGGCTTGCAAGCCTAAGTGCAAGTTACTGTGTGGTTGATATAGAAAGCTAAGTGTTTTAACATAAGGAAGAGGGATCTGGCAAGCTGCGCAGATATTCTATCCTATGCGAAGAAGGTTTTTTGAGGTTTTGTCCTTGTAACAACTTGAAGACGATAATAAAGAAGAAGATCTTGTGGACATAGCCTTAAGGGGGGGGGGGTGAACCATGTAAATCTATGTGTTATGCTTTGTGCTTTGGTTCAATGTGTTTATATTTGTTTATGGTATGTTCTTTGATATATCCACTTATGCTCTATGATTCTTATATATATATGATTGTTAGATCTAATGTGTATGAGGATGCTTAGTGTTGCTCTACTAGATCTAATCTGGGTTACTATGGTTAAGTGCTGAAATACTGTAGATCTGAGCGTACACTGCGAAGCTCTGTGTTGTCTGTGAAGTATAATAAGGGTTAAATACTGATGAATGATCTATGCTAAGTGCCCTGTAAAATATATAATCACATATCTGTGTCCCAACTAAGGTTGCAGACACCTGAGTCTTGCAACCACCCCTGCCTCTACCTCGGGTGAGACTTCATTTACTTCGTAGGTGTTTCTGAAAGGGCCGGTAGTTAGCATTTTGTTGGTGCACTCTTGAGTGTTGAACCCTGGGTCTGCCCCTATGCCAACAGAGATATAGTGAGGATATTAGATCCACTATAAGAGAAGCACCCATATCTTGATTATGTTATTTTATTCTACTGTGTGAGTTCGATCATGCAACCTAATGGTGAAGTTGTGGGGGATGAGTGCATGGGAAAAAAAGATCGAGTAGTCGAATGTGGAGGCAAATTCCAAAGCCAATGAAGCTGTGTAGAGTGTAAACTCAATTTTGGCTACAGGTAGAGAAGTAGAGAGTTTCTCAAGCCTCCATGAGGCGATGGCAACTGAAGAAGAATAATAAGGGCCAATCAATCTCAATAACCACCACTAGGCTTCAATCACAACTGTAACACCCTGTTTCCCCCAGTCTTTAAATATAACTATATTGGCCAAGGAACTATGGAAAACCTAAAAGTGTGACTGTTTGATTTGATGGACCTTTGTAAAAAAGGTCTATGAATGTCAATTCTGTTATTTTAATAGAAAATGGTTATGTGTTGCATGACTGCTAAAAGAGGGGATGTGCTAAGAGAAAACCATGAATGCTATGAAAGGTGGTGGAGGGGGCCCAAAATGGTTGCATTAACCTCCACCAAACCAGTACCATTCTGGAATTAATTTCTCAGATCAGAATAAACCTCTGACCCAATAATGAATTATAGTCGGGCTAGTAGGTGGGAAGACCTCCTCAAGAGTTAATGAGGGGATGGGGCATACCACTCATCCGTAAGGCTTCTAGACTTGACCACGGACTGGGAATTCGAGCCACACACAAGCTTGTTGAGGAAGGAAAGAAAGGAAGTGTTGTTGGGTATGTGTTATATTCTTTGCACGAGTAGTAGTGTCACATGCCTTAGGAAACGTGTCACCTACCTCAGGAAATGTGTCACATATTTAGGTGTTTTTTTGGCACATGGTTTTTTGCCGATGTTTTTCTATTTCTGGTTAAGGAATTAGGGTTGTGGACTAATCCAGGTCATTGGGTTAGGGTTTTACATGCCACTAGCTCCTATATGTATATTGTATTGTAAATAATGTATCACACATGAATGAATATAGAATATGATGGTTTTCCTAGTTTGGGTTTCCAAGGGAAAAATCTCCGTGTAATGTTTGTATTTTCCATTGTATCTTTTCTATTCTTTTATTGAATATCTGTTTGCAATAGATATTGTACAAGGTTAGAATTTACATTTGGTATCAGAGCTTTGTTGGCTTTAGGGGGATGCCTTTGTGGTCAAGGGTTTGTCTCGGGACTATGATATAAGCCTTGTTACGGTGGGAGATCTGTGGTATTGATTTTTCAGGTGAAAAGAAATGGCAAGAAATTCAAAGATGGAGATCGATAAGTTTAATGGGAAAAGTTTTGAGCTGTGGAAGCTCAAGATGGAAGATCTATTGGTGGATAGAGATCAATGTATCATGGTAGATTCAGGTACTGCACCTACAGGAACTTCAACAAATGACTAGAAAAAGTTGGATCAGAAAGAAAAGAGCACAATCCGACTGTGTCTATGCAATTCAATATTACTGAATGTGTCAGAGGAAGATACAACCAAGGATTTATGGGAAAAGTTGGGGAAGTTGTATAATTCTAAGTCCCCGATAAATAAAATATTGCCGAGAAAGAAGCTGTATAACCTGAGGATGAGAGATGGAGACTCAATGGCAGAGCATTTGAACGCCTTCAATACTGTGGTAATTCAATTAGTATCTGTTGAGATTAAAATTTCAGATGAAGATAAATGTATTAGTTTACTTTGTTCTTTACCAGACTCCTGGGATAGTCTAGTTATGGCCATAGGTAGTAATACAATTGCTTTGAATTTTGATGAAGTGGTCTCATCCTTGCCGTCGGAGGAGATGAGACGGAAGAATATGGAAGGATAGAGCACATACACATTATTTGCAAGAGGACGTTGCCAGGAAAGGAATAGATCTAATTTCTCAAGTGGGATATCTTAGTCTAAGGGTAGATCTAGATCTCCAAGAAAGTTTGTAAGGGTATGTTGGAGATGTGGAAAAGAAGGGCACTACAAGAAGCAGTGTAGATCCAAGGTTGAGAAAAATAAGGGATATGAAGAATCTCATTATACAGAAGAAAATACCTCCAAGGAAGAAGGATGGGATGTGTACTTGGCTTCTTCAAGCACACATGCAGATCATGAGGCATGGTTGGTTGACTCCAGGGCATCCTTTCATATGACTCCCCACAAGGAGTGGTTCTACGAATATGAAAGGTATGATGGAGGTAATGTTTTCTTAGGTGATGATTCGACAACCAGAATCATAGGAAGAGGACAAGTAAAGTTGAGGCTCATAGATGGAAGGATTAGAACACTGCTTGGTGTTCTACACATCCCAGGTTTGGCCAGAAATTTGATTTTTGTAAGAAAAATGGATGATGAAGGGGTAAAAACAATATTTGAAAAGGAAACCTACATGATGGTTCGAGGAGCAATGGTGTTGCTGAAAGGAGTTCGGTTTGGAACTCTGTATAATATGGAAGGAAGCACTATTAGTGATGGGTGTAATATTTCCATTGTTCCTAATATTGGAGTTGAAGAAGAAAGAAATCCTACAGTCTCTGGAGAAAATGTTATGTTGTGGCATCAAAGAATGGGGCATATCGAAGAGAAGGGTCTTCGACTACTACATGGTAAAGGTATGGTTGAAGGTATGTCTAACTGCTCTTTGTATTTTGATTTCTGTGAACATTGTCTATATGGGAAGAAAAATTGGGTAAGATTCCCCTTTGGTGCAAAGAGGGAAGAAGGAAGCTTACAACTAGTTCATAGTGATGTTTTTGGACCTGTGTCAGTCCCATCATTGGGAAAATCTATGTACTATGTCTCATTTATCGATGACTTCTCGAGGAATACTTGGATATATTTACTCAGGAAGAAATATGAATTCTTTGATAGGTTTAAAGAGTTTAAGGCTCTTGTTGAGAATCAAATAGAGAAACAAATTAAGGTGTTGAGGATAGATAATGGTAAAGAGTTCTGCGGGAATTAATTTGAAGAATTCTGTAAGAAGTGCGGAAGACTACTCCATATACACCTCAGAAGAATGGAGTTGCAGAAAGGATGAAAAATAAGTTGATGGAAAAAAAAGGTGAATGCTCAGTGGTGCCGAGTTAGGGAAAGAATTATGGGTAGAGGTAGTGGGTACTGCATATTACCTAGTCAACAGATAACCCTCATCAGCGTTGGATGAAAAGACTCCACAATAGGTATGGACTGGTAAGGAACCTTCTCTCACACATCTCAAGGTATTTGGCTATGATGCATATGTTCATGTTCCAAAGGAAAACATGAGTAAGCTAGATAAGAAGGTCGAAAAGTGTATCTTTATTTGATATAAAGATGGTCTCAAAGGTTATAAGCTTTGGAACCGAGAAACTAAGAATATAGTGTATAGCCGATATGTGGTATTTAGAGAAATGAAGGATGATGTTAAACAGGAAGTCCTACCAAGTAAGGAAGAACTAGAGAAAATGGAGTTTGATTTAAAAGATGATGAGTCAGAATCTACAAAAGAATAAGAATAATAAGAAGAAGATCCTCATACTCTAGTATTGAGGAGATCAGTTTGAGAAAGAAGGCTACTGGAAAGGTATACTCCATCTAATTTCTATTCAATGTTTTCTTTGTCTATTACTAATGATGATCCTAGAACTGTCAGGGAGGCAGTGGATTCAGAGGATGCAAATCTCTAGAAAAGGGCCATGAACAAAGAAATGGCATCTTTGGATAAGAATGAGGCTTGGGATCTAGTGGAGTTTCCAACTGGAAGAAAGCCCATTGGAAAAAATGGTTATTTAAAAAGAAGTTGAATGTAGAAGAAAAAGTGGAAAAATACAAAGCTCGGTTAGTAGCAAAGGGTTATTCCTAGGTTGAGGGAATTGATTTTGGTGAGATTTTTTCTCCTGTTTCCAAGTTAACCTCCATAGGATTTATGTTATCTATTGATGTTGCATTTGATTTTGAAATAGAACAAATGGATGTGAAGACAACATTCCTACATGGGGATTTGGAAGAAGAAATCTATATGAAGCAACCAAAAGGTTATGTTGTGAAGGGAAAGAAGGAGCTGGTATGCAAGCTGAAAAATTCCTGCATGGTTTAAAACAATCACCAAGGATGTGGTATCAAAAATTTGATACTTATATGTTGGGAGTTGTCTTCACAAGAAGTAAAGAGGATCACTATGTGTATTTTAAATTAATTGGTGATCATTTGATTTATTTGGTTTTGTATGTGGATGACATGTTCTTAATAGGAAACAACAAGGAGATTATCCAGGATGTGAAAATTCAATTGTCCTCTAAATTTGACATGAAGGATCTCGATGCTTCAAATTTCATTTTGGGCATGGAAATTAAAAGAGATCGGAATAGGATGAAACTCTAGTTAAGTCAGAGAAAATATGTCAAGACAATATTGCAAAGGTTTAATATGCAGGAATGTAAATCGATCAAGGTTTCTATTCCTGTTGGTGTAAAGTTATCTTCGGATCAGTGTCCCAAGACACATGAAGAGGAGGAATACATGTCTCATGTTCCATATGCGAGTGTTGTTGGCAGTTTGATTTATGCACTGGTCTGTACTAGACTAGACATTGCACATGCAGTGGGAGTTTTGAGCAGGTATATGTCAAAACCAGGGAAGGAGCATTGGACAACAGTAAAAAGGGTTTTCAATTATTTGTGTGGCACTCATAGCTATGGATTTTTCTATTAAGGAAGAATGAGATTGGATAGAGTGGTGGATATACATGGCTTTGTCGATACAGACTGGGCTAGAGATATCGATCATAGGAGATCTACAAGTGGGTATGTGTTTAACCTGTTTGGAGGAGCAATAAGTTAAATGAGAAAAAGATAGGCTGTAGTGGCACTTTCAACTACATAAGTTGAATACATGACATCCAATCATGCAAGTAAGGAAGAAGTATGGTTACAAAGATTGTGTTCAGGTATTGGTTTGGTACACCAAGCTGTATGGATAGATTGTGACAGTCAGAGTGCAACTTTTTGGCGAAGAACTTAGCTCATCATTCAAAGACAAAGAATATTGATATTCAATATCACTTTGTGAGAGACATGGTTGAAGAAAGGAAAGTATTGTTGATGAAGGTGGAAACTTTGAAGAATGTTGTAGATTCATTAAGAAAATTTGTGTGCACTGAGAAGTTCTCTTGGTGTAGAGGATCCATGGGCATTGTTGCCCTCGATTGTTGACTATGTAACCCCTTGTATGCAAAGAAAACAACAAGTGGGATAATGTTGGGTATGTTTTATATTCTTTGCATAGGGATTCGGGGGCAAGGCCCCTGAGAAAAAAAAATTATGTGTTGGGAAACGTGTCACGTGCCTCGAGAAACGTGTCAATATTTAGGTGGTTTTTCAGAACATGTTTTTTTTTTCTGATGTTTCTCTATTTCCAGTTAAGGAATTAGGGTTGTGGACTAATCCAGGTCATTGGGTTAGGGATTTGGATCTCGTTGGCTCCTATATGTATATTGTATTATAAAAAATGTATCACACATGAATGAATATAAAATATGTTGGTTTTCCCGGTTTGGGTTTCTAGGGGAAAAATCTCTGTGTAATGTTTGTATTTTCTATTGTATATTTTCTGTTCTTTTAATGAATATCTGTTTGCATTAGATATTGTACAAGGTTATAATTTACAAGTGTGGTGGGCAGAGGAAGACCTGTGGAAAAATGCAGAGATGAGAGAAGAAACTCCCAGGTCCAAGGAAGGACTGAAAGAGGAACAATGAGTTCTGATCACAGAAAATAGAGATTGAGCCAGGAGAAGGAGAGTAACCTTCGTCCTTATCTATTTCTGTATTGGGAGAAGGAGAGTAACCTTCATCCCTAACTTCTGTTGAGCTGGAAGTAAGAGATTGAATCTCAAAGCATCGTGGCTTAAACTTGGGGGTGGCCAGTGATAAATCCATTAGAAGTGACTGGGCCTATGGTTGGGTGGAAATGAGCACCCCTTTCAGCAGTCACATCACACTCTATGGTTCTAATAAGTGTTTTCTTTCCTTATGCTTTGAATTGTAAATAATGGATGCATGCGAGTATTTACATGTTTATAAAGGTTTCTTTCTCTGTATTAAATGATTAAGTTATGAGTATGCGTTCGTTCCCTTGAGAACCTATATTTCCTCTTGAATTTCCATATGCCCTAGTTTAATCACTCGAAGGATCTTTCCCCAAGAATTTACATCATCGCTCCGGAGTCGGAGCAAGCCTCTGGGCATAACTACCATTTTGGTAACCTCACAAGTAACTTTGCCTTGATTCAGAGCTTAAATCTCTACGAGTTGGGAAGGTGTTCTGTTCAAACCAATATTCTAGGAGACTCTGAACTTGCGCCTATTCCCTTAACCAAAAACCCGACTAAGAGCAGGGATTATAGCCCAAGAGTTATATGAAGATCCACGTGACCTGGGTCTAGGAATATTGGAGCTCGAGGCTCCGATAGATGCCAAATTGCAAGATAGTCAAGTTGAACCTTGCAATTGCTATGAACCATCAATCTATGAATGAAGATCGAGGGTCGGGAGTCACTGCGGAGCAAAAATGTGAAAATAGCGGACGTGCTATTTCATGACCTGCAATTCACCCTTTTTGTTGATCTCGACGAGCTAGAATATCAACGATCCTGGTTAGAGTAGAATCAAGCGAGCACTTTCTAGATTACAGAGGTCGAACTCTCTGGTAAAGAGTATGCATGTTGGGGCCCCGCAATTTCTGTGAATCGTCGATCGTTGTTGACCTTCGATCTAAGTTTGAAATGACCCCTAAAACACAAGGAGCGCATGGGATGGAGAAATCTTCAAGGAGATCAAGCTCAGAAGAGATATCTCTTTCAGGAGTGCAGACAAAATCCAGGAGACGGGCCTATAGGAGGAGAAAAGGTCGAATCCTTTGAGCACTTAGAAAATATTCTAAGTCGGATTAAGTCAGAAGCTTAGGAGGAGGATCAAAAGTGGCCATTGGATCACAATACCAAGGATCGAAAGTCGTCTGATATAAGCAAGGTGAACAAACCTTATCACTTTGCACATGCAGGAGAAGAGAACTTACCATAGCTCTAAAGTCCCGAAGTAATTTGGGACCATCCATCGTCAAGGAGGATAGGTGGTGTAAGATCCATAACTCTAGAAGTTCATGGACCAGGAGGAGGTGAAATAGCCGAAGTAATTTGAGGCCGTCCATCACCAGGAGGTGAATCTAGACCAACAGATCTAGAGTGATACATGGCGATGGATTGAGGACTCGAGAGGAGTTTGTTCGAGGGTTTTCAATTGAAAGTTGAGATTCCCAAACCCCAAAGACCCAAAGTGAATATGGACCGCCAGATCCAGAGGGACACATGGCGACAGATCGTGGACTCTAGGGAATTCTGTGCGAGAGTTTTGAATTGAGATTGAGACTCCCAAAGTCTGCAGATCTGGATATACGAAGTAAATCTCTTACGTCGGATCATCCGAAGTGAATCTAGACCGTCTGATCCAGAAGGGACATGGCGTGAATTTGTGGACTCCGGACAAAGTCCCGAAGTAATTCATAGTCATTAGATTAAGAAGGGACGTGGCATGAATCTGTGGACTTCGGTTAAAGTCTCGAAGTAATTCATAGTCGTCAGATCTAGAGGAGACGTGGCATAAATCTGTGAACTTCGAGTAAGGACCCGAAGAAATCCTCGATCGTCAGATCTAGAGGACATGTGGAAAAAATCTGTGGACTCCGGGTAAAGACCCGAAGTAATCCTTGATCGTCAGATCAAGTGGACACACGTCAATAACCTTCGGATAAAAGCCATTGGGAAAAAGGGTGAAGTTTGAGATTTGAGATCTCAGAAGTCTGGAGACCCGAAGGAGATCTCGACCGTTGATCGAGAAGAGGGCCATAAGACCATTGATATAGTTGAAAGTTCAAACACCTGAAGTAAAAGAAGGGCCGCTGATTTAGGAGGACAGGTGTCCTCAGATCATCAACTCTGAAATATTGATGTAAAGAGGAAAGTAGGGTTTGAGATTTGAAAAGTATGAAGTATGGAATAATGAAGGAGATCACATCTGTTGATTTAGGAGGGGCAGATTTGGTTCATGGATTTGAAAAGGGTAGATCTGAACTATGAGTTCATATAATACCATTAATATCGGGAGATCGACAGTTCCATAGCATTGTGGGGATTGGAGGTGCGCGAACTTTAAAAAGTTGAGGGCGGGTCGCAATCCAAACCCTGGTTTTGGAGAAAGGATACATGGAGGCTTGAGGAGAATTGCGAGCTGAAAAGTATTTTGGTTTCAAACCACCTTTGGTCGTGCCCACAATTACGTGTTTGTGTGAATTCATCTCCCAAGGTCACATTCGAGGAGGGGCCAAGAGAAAAGGGGCTAATGCCAATTATGAGACTTTGCTGAAGCGTGAAGGAGAAGGTCGCGTGTATAATAAGACCTGCACCAAAAACCAAAAGGGCCTATGTTTGATTAAGAGGTGAGACTATCAAGGTCTCTAAGCCTTGTTTAACTTAGATAATTGAAGAACCTTGACCGGAGGGTTGGGCTAAATCCCAAACTTCCGAAATTAGGAATCGTAGAGGGAAATGATTTGTTCTTGTAAGGAGGACAATTTTTTTTTTTTTCACCCCATCGTGGGTGTGTTACAACGACTAAGCAAGGATGCAAGATTTCATGTTTATGACATTCCATTTCGAAGATTCTATGGAGAATTTTCTTAAGAAAAATTTTCATGAGCTCCATGAGAAGCTCATTGAGGTTAAGTGTGAAGTCCCTAAGGAAGGCATGAATATTTCCTAAGGTTTAGATCGATAGGGCATAAAATTCAAGCTCAATTTATGATGATGATCCCGAGGCTGAGCTCGTAGAGTGCGAGATGGAGGTTTTTCATAGCCAGGAATAGGAATTCAACAAGCTCTGGTGTGAGGGAGAGGACTTCCTTACCCACTAAGATGGGAAGGAAAGAGGATGGAAACGTTTGTAATTTCTAATGAAAGAAGCAATGGACATGGTGACTACATTCTCATGGAGTCTTGAAGGAAATAACAACATTAAAAAAAACAAATTATTATTATAATGGAGTTGAAAATTAAATCACATGTAAATGGGCATACGACGGTAAGACCTACTTAGGAATACATATTCCTGGTAAATTATCGATAAAGTCTAGACATAGACCTAGTTGATAGGGGGGAACATGATGGATTCCTATATAACCTGGTTATTGTTAGAATATTGAGAAATATGAATAAACATACAACAATATTAAACAAAAGAACCTTTCTAGTCTATCCTCCTATCCATATAACAACAACATTTAATCATAATAAGAAAGAGACAAGAGAAAAATAGTACACCAGATATACGTGGTAAAACCCCAAAATGGAGAAATATCCATGGGAAGGTATTGTCTTCTTTATTATTCATAAATCTCCAATCTTACTCGTGAGATCCCACACATCACACTCCACCTTCACATCATTCCAATGTATATGATCACTATGTAATCCTTCATTTCAATGTATATCATGGATCTCTCTGACCACTATTATATACCAATAGATCTAGAGGAATTACATCCCAATAATACATATGGGATAAATGTAATTTCACCTCTTTATATAATGAGTGGTAACAAGAGTATATTTCTTCATGATGCATGTGAGATAAATCTTTTACATATGAGTAGACATTATTACCTTCCAAATTCATATATTCCAAGACTACCACACAAGTCATCATTACACATTCCACCACTCCCCCGTAATGATGACTAGGGATAATGAACACTTATGGAGGAAGATGGAATTACAATACCTCCCAACATTTTGTACAAGAATAAGAAAGACAATACCTCCTAGTGGAAGATGGAATTACATTAACTAGGGAACAATTTAGGGGTTAAATTTCAGCCATTGGATAATTTTCCATGATTTTTCTCCAAAAAAGATTTGCCAATTTCCATCTTTTTTCTAAAAATGATTCACCCCAATTCTATAGAATAAAATTCTTTTACATTAAGATTCGCCAAAATTTTATAGAAATTATATAAAATCCTTATAAATTTGAATATTTTAACAAAAATACCGCCAAACATTTTACAATTTGCATATTGAGGATCAATAAGATTCACCAAGTATTTACATTTTAATATAATTTTCCATCCTAAAAATTATCCCTGACATTAACATCCCCCCTTAATGACAACTTCCATAATTTTCCATAAGATGCAAATAAGAAAACACTTTGCCTCATAGATTTTATGAAGATACAATCGCTTCTCACTGAATCATAAAATTGCCCTTGAACTAAGTTGTACGATGAACTCTTGTAGAACACCAAAATAATGTACATAAACCTCAAATGGCCAATAGAAAAGAACACGTGGCTAACAAACAATCATCAAAACCATAACTCAAATTATAGCTAAAAGAACTCTTGCAGAACACCACAACAATGTACAAAAACCTTAGATGGCCAATACGACATAATATCTGGCAAGCATATTGTTGTCCCAACCAAGCTAAAAGGAACAAGAATACTGCAGTATACCATATTAAAAATACAAGAACTCCATATTTATACATTGAAATGTTTCCATCATACAATTTTCACAACCAAAGAATGCTATTAAAGATTACATCGTGAATATAAGACCCCAGTGGTCTATCCATCAAAAAATGAACCCCACAGATAATTTTCATGACTTTATAGTAGAAGATGGAACTTCATTACATTACATTATTACCAGAATATGGTGATATGAAACATAATTTCATTACATTACATTATATCCCAATTGATTACAACTTCAAACATCCTAGATAAAGTGGCAAATAGTTTCAAACTTTGTTGTTGTCAAGAATAAGATGAAGAGAGGAACAATGTATGAAGCCATTACAACTGCAATAAGATCCTCAATAATGTTCAAGAAGAAGAAACTCGCAACTGTCAAGAATCAACACTGAATGAAAATATCAATATGCTTAGAAACTCAAGATAGGAACAATCTGCAAAACTAAGTTATGCCACAACTCTTCAAAAAAACCCCCATGGAGAAAGTGGAGAAAATAGAGAGATAACCTACACAAAATAATTTCCAAGAGTAAAGAATTAATGATCATTATAAGCCCATAAAAAAATGAAATTTCTTTTACACAACAAGGGTCAACAACAACATATAAATAGAGAGAAAAATATGATCAAAATAAAAAATGATATCACTTGAAAAATCTAGCCATCAAGGAAATAAGCCTTAATCATTGGATTCCTTTTTGATTCCACCATGATAAAATTATAGAGATACATGCTCCTGAAAATGTAAAAAAATATCTTCGACATAGGTAGGTTAGCAACAAGTACAAATTAGGAGCAAGAGACAATCTTTGTAAACATAATGAAAAAACTAAGAAACTAAACCCAAATGAAAAAAGACAACGAGCTAATGACAATAATAAAAACAATTGTTCTTACTTGTGATGAATGCTAGAAGTAACTTACCCTATTTATGAGATTCCACACTAGAAATTACTTGAAATAATAAACAAACATGTAGTAAAAAGAGAAACTGGTTGTAAATCATGGTTGCCAAGGAAATTCGTTGTTGTAAATCTCATCGAAATGAAGTCATACACATGTAGTAAAACCCTTGTTTCATCCATGGAGAATTTTAAAGAGATCCCAACAACTAATCATGGTCATACATGTTGTATGATGTGTGAGAAAGAAGAACACGATAGAAAAACCCTTGGATCTCCCCCAACAAGCAAATTGGCCAAGATCTACCCTTTTAATTAAAAGATCAACCCCTTAGAAAACAAAATGGACTATCAAACTAACCGATCACTGTAAAATCCAATCATACAATGCAGATATGAAGGAAAACATGAGGCCGTATAGGTATAAACCCCCCAAACAACTAAAACTCCCTCCCCCCACTGCAAATTGACCTCTTAGATAAGCAAATTAACCTTTTGCAATAGGAATTCAACCCTCCTAAGAGACAAATTGAACCTATACGGAGAAAATCGACATTAACACCTACAAATTATCCCCCCAAAAATTTCGTACAACAAAAAAATGAATTTGTACAATATATGGAGAGGTGAAGGATAAGATGGTTGGCTAGGAAACAAAAAACCACACCCCACAAAAAAATATTTACCCAAAACGACATCCCAGATCAAAAGTTTTGGAATTGGCTAGGTTTGGTAAAAAAACTAGGCCTAGTAAAAAATTAGGCTTGGTAAACTATCAAACCTAAAAATTAGCCCAAAAAACTTTAGGTTAAAAAAAATTAAATTCCCTAGGCTAATTAATTCATTTTTGAGTAAACATAAGCCAAATTTAACAAACCAATAGTTAATATTGGCTGATTT
The DNA here is from genome assembly GCA_009831015.1 of Picea engelmannii. Taxonomy (NCBI): domain Eukaryota; kingdom Viridiplantae; phylum Streptophyta; class Pinopsida; order Pinales; family Pinaceae; genus Picea; species Picea engelmannii. Next base: position 6,280 of record ML817491.1, on the reverse strand, counting down.
CTTTATTCGAGAGGCAATGATGAGGTCATATTTTTTTAAAAATGCACATAAATGCAAGAAATATGAAAAAACAAGGGTTAGATTTTTGAGAAAAAAAAATCTCAATATTCAATATTGTAGAAAAATGCCCACTGACAAAAAAACTACAAGACAAGAAGAGCCCAAATAAATATGTTGCTACGTAAAAATCTACGTAAAAAAATTTAGCAAAAAATTACCAAAGGAGGTAGAGCATATTAACTAGCTTTGATAGCATGTACCATGTACCTTCCTTTCAATGTACCTCATGGACCTCTCTTACCTCTACTATATACGAAGAGGTATGGAGGAATTACATCCCAAAATACATGTGGGATAAATGTAATTTCACCTTTTTATATAGTGAATGGTGAAACAAGTATATTACTTCATGATGCATGTGGGATAACTCTTTTACATAAGAGTAGACATTATTACCTTCCAAATTAATAGTTTCCAACAATTCCACATAAGTAATCATTACAACATGGTATTGGATTTGACAATAAAACTACAAAATAAGGAGAGTGCATAAATAAAACTACAAAATAAGGAGAGTGCATAAAAAATTGATCTAACTAAGAGAAAGAGACAAGATCATAAATATGCACATTAAACTCCATATTCACATCATTCCAATGTATATGATCACTATGTGATCCTTCATTTCAATGTATGCCACATGTCTCTCTTACCTCTATTATAAACCAAGAGATATGGAGGAATTACATCCCAATAATACATGTGGGATAAATGTAATTTCACCTATTTATATAATGAATGGTAATAATAATATATTACTTCATGATGCATGTGGGATAACTATTTTACATAAGAGTAGACATTATTACCTTCCAAATTAACACATTCCAACAATGCCACACAAGTCATCATTACATATTCCAACAATTATAAACTTTGAGAGGGGTAGGATAATTACTGCAAGTCATGTTTAAAGGGGGGATTGTTGGGATAAAATTGACTCGGTGAAAGAGTCAATGAGTAGGTCAACAATGGTGGTTTTTGGGCCCATGGTTTTGGTAGCTTGTGGTATTGTGCCCATGGATTGCATGTAATGAAGCATTTAAATAGGCTTAGTATACTCCATTATAATTGGCTTGGAGGTGAGGGGTGAAGGCTCACTTGGTTGGCTTGGCCATATTTGGTCAAGGGAACAAATATATCTTTGGTTGGATTTTTTTGTAAGTGTTTTCCAAGGTAAATCATGTGTCAATTATGTGTGCATGATTTATGTGTTTTTGTTTTTGATGGTTTATTATTTCTCTTTCAAGCTTTGTTTATTCCTAAGACCTTTTATGGAAGGATTAACTCTTATTCACTTGTCTCTTTGAGGGGGAATCACTCTAATGAGCTAATCTCTAATGCAATAATATTTGAATACATAATTCATACGGAGGGCTACATCCTTATTTATGGTTAACTAGCATACCCTAAACATAACCAAAATCTAACTACGTATTAGGACTTCTTTAATGATGTTACATTACATTTATTCAATGTTAACAACCTAATGAGCGTTATTTGATAATAAATAACATTATGAACCTATTCCACATTCAATTAAATGACTTCCATACTTATCCTATTTTTAAATATGATAGGAACATATGCCTCTATTATACCCCCAAGGATAATGCCACCAAAAACCTTACTCCATTTGTGTGAAAAAACCTTATTCCAGAAAACCTATTACACCCCCATGGATATTGTTCTCAATTTGAGTAGAAAAGACAAATAAATTTTATGAAAATGTTGCAAATAGTGGAAGGTGGAATGAAAGGTGATCAAGATGAATTTGTTCTCTGAATTTTTACTAGTAATATACTTCTTAACCATAATAACTTACATGTTTCAAACATTCAATTTTTAAAATGTTGAATATTATGCAAGGAACCCCAATGAGGGAACATAAGGCCCTCCTAATAATAAAACAATTTCAAAGGATATAATTGATGATGAAGTGATCCTCAATTCATATAATGTGGTATTGGAAGTTAACAATAATGGAAAAATATTTTGTAATAACATGAGGTAGATAATGAAAAGAACATATAGATGCTAGGGGTCACAAGAGAGGGGGGGTTCATATATGACCCCAAAGGAAAACAACAAACCATCTTTGCATGGGGATTAGGGATGTCAACAAGTAATCAATTAGAGGGTTATGTTCTCCTTCAATGCATTTCAATAGCTCTAAGCTTTGGAATAGAGGCTCTGTTCATAATCAAAGACTTAAGGACTATCATCAAATCCTTGATTCATTAATCAATCCCAAAAGACACCAGGTTAGATTCCATTAATTCAATATTAATCAAGGCTTCTTATTATTTGGTCAAGGTATCATTCCATCATTTTTTCATAGATCATACTGGGATTTCTAGTGGACTAGAAAATGAATCTACTCCCCTTTTGACAAGGATTTTTGGTTAAACATGGGACTTCTTATCCCACCTCAATCCCATAAGTTCTCGATCCCTCCAAGAAATTAAATGTTTCTTTCAACATTAAAGGAACAGGTGGAACATAATGCAAAGGGGAAATAGTTATATGCATCAAAATGTGAAACAAGGAAAAATCCCATGGAGCTTGATGCCTTCCCATTTAATGTTTTCCTAGAATTTAACTCTTTGGCATTTATTTTCAACATGAGAGGTGGGATTATTTCAAACCCTCTTTGGTCAAGAATGTGGTTTGTATTCTATCGTTTTCTTGGATGGTTCCATCTTATATGGCTATTCCTTTAAGAGGGAATTGTAATTGCTACTCAGGCTTGCTGTAATTTCATGTTTGGATGGGTTCATGGTGCACATTTTAAGCAGGTAAGAATTTAGTTTCTTTGGCTGTCATTTTCATGGTCTAGAAAGTGAGAGGTATTTGACATGAAACTCAATGGATCATATGTTTGAATATGGTTCTTGTGACTAGATTTATGCTTTCGTGTGATTTTCAATGGGCTGGGGCTTGGGAAAAAAATAATCACCCCCCATGCCTAGCTCATCTATGGTATCTTCTTTGGGTGTGGTAGTGTTTCGATATTCAAGTATACTTTTCTTAGTGTCTATTTATAGGGATATTCTCTTAAATATTTCTAGAATATAATCTCATGTTTCTAGTGCTAGTCCCTATTTAAAATTGCCTTCCTTTATCATGGGCACCACTTCACAATATTGGACATAGACTTATTGTTATTCAAGTGTACTTTGAATTAGGAATCAGTTTTCATTTCATTTAGGCCTTATGTTATTACTATAATTCTATTTACATTGGGTGAATATTATCTAGGCCTATCTCTATTGTCTTTGTTTCTTCTTTCTATGGATACTAGAGACCTCATTGTAATTCACAAGAATTTTAGAAGGCATGAGGAAACTATGTAGGTTAACGACATATCCCTCGAGTCATTTTATGTCATCATTCATGAAAATGAGGAATAATTTCAAGAACATAATGCAAAATTTATGAATACCCCGAGTGAGCAAAAGAAGAAAATAATGGAGCTTGAAGTAGAGTTATGTATGTTGAAGAATCTAGTATTGAATATGTGAAAGGAGATGCAATCAAAATCTTCAAACCAACGTGTCTCCAACAATTAATAAGGGGGAACTAAAGAGGAGGTGATTATTCATCAATCTAAGGAATCATTGGAAGTGGATCAACCATCTTACCGAGAAGAAGTAGACAATCAACATGTCCTTTCTTATTTTTATGTTTTTCAAAATCATATGTATTTTGGGTACCTTTTATAAGCAATATACCTTCACTTTTAGTAGTATCGTAGTAGCAGTAAGAATGTGTAAACTTTCATATGAAAAAGGTGAAAGTTGTAATTTTGTATGGAATAACATATTAGATATATTTGTATTTCGATAGCCATTCATGGTCACTTTTAATATAATATTTCCTAGTCCTGGTTAAAAAAGGAAAACAAAACAACATATGGATGCTATTTCACTTTTAGTACAAAAATTAATCGAATGAATCTAAGAACTAGGTTATGTTTAAACTACACCAATCATATTTAGAGCAATGGGCAACAAAACCTCCTAGTTTTGCAATAGAAAATTCATACAATGACAAAAAATAAGTTAGAGAGTTTTTTGCTAAATATATTTTTATATAATATGCATATACTAATCCAAAAAGTTTCCAAATTAATATTCCTATTATTTTTACCTCATAGAAATATTAATTGGCATTTATTATTCTTTTTTTTTTTCAAGAAGATCAAGAAAAGTCGATGATGAAAAAGATACTATCTAAAACATTTTTGTAGGTRTGTCCTAARAAATKTACAAGGATATGGTCAAAGAATTGAGAAAAAATGAATCACATCGAGAGATGGTGATTCCTGATAAGAACCTATATGAGAGCACCATATTCCACTTGAACCTATCTAGGTAATTTCACCATGTCTCTATGTTGTTAATRCAAAGTATAGGAAAATGTAAAGCAACATGTTGAAGATATTCCACAAAATGTCCCAAGATGGTGCCATGAAAAATCACAAGGATCTATTTAAGATGATCGAGTGACTKCCTCTAATCTCAATAACTATTGCACCCACACARTTGTTATACAAGRGCTAGTGACACCATTTTTCCATGAACATGATCTACGATCTTCCTAATGTATATTGTCTTCCAAACCACATATCTACTCCAATTTGTTCATATCTACATTCAACATGTGAACACATCCATGGAAATGYGTGGATCATAGTGTTMTCCTCACTAGTTGTAAAAATGATGATCTTTTTTCTAAAAAAAAGGAATCTCTATCATGTGGTCAAACATCGATGTCACGCTCTAAGGTATCACTCATGATCTTTCACAATAAATTGTTTTATGATAAATACATATTTTCATATGTTATTTATACGATGGGAAAAATATAGAGCATCCTTTTTGAAAATTAGACATAAATTAGCCAATGTTTTAGGATTGGTGCATGAATCTTTTACAAACCTTTGGTGATACACATTCATGCATAGCCTATATAACTTGGCATTTGTTGACCTATTATTACTATCACATTATTGAATTCTCAAATAATGTATATTTGACATAAAAATATTTTGAGTACAATACTTATGACTTTCATTAGTGAAGTATTATGGATGATATGGTTTGAAGACACAAACAACATTTTTTTTCCCTTGAGGACAAATTAAGAGGTTTAGTGCTAGTATGGTATGTTTTGGTAGCATAAAATGTTTTGGTATTAATTACTTGTGAAAGGGTTGATAGCATTACCATGATTGGAAACCCCTTTTATTCTCATTGGAAAGCAAAATAGAAGCACAATTGATAGATTTTTGTGCCACATTTATTAATAAAATTTTCATTTTTTTTTGCACTAGTGATTGTGTCCTATATCCACTTGAAATTTGAATAACGGGGGTCTTAGGTACACCTCGAGTACATGTGCAATTGTGTATGTCTTTTGGATGCTTGTAGTATTTTATGTCTAGTTTTGACACATTGTACTCACACTTGAAACTTGCTACTTAAACATCTATATCAACCATACACAGATGGGGTTAAAAAGAATACAAAATTTCTCATTCAAGAAATCATATTCAAGCATTCAATTTTTCAATCACATCAACATTCAATGAAAAATCTACATCAACATTAATTCCAATTTGCATCAATTCAACTTCTTACTCAACATTAATTCAATATTTGGTACTGGCAATAGTTCTTTTTTTGCAGGTGTCAAATTAAAATTAAGTTGAGTTTCATTGTAATTACCAAGTGCATTCTCAATTGAAACCAACACCCTCTAATTGTTGGATTATTGAGGGGGGGGGGGGTGAATCAGTGACAGTGTAATTATAATCCTTTTTCTTCAAATGTTATATCAATGTAGAATTATTATCTAATAATGAGTAGTAAGAAATAAACAATCAAACACATACATAGTACACCAGTGTTTTACATGGAAACCCAAATCGGGAGAAAACCACAAAATGTTTTTTCTTATATGTCTTGAAGAATTACATTCCTTGGAAGCACCAACTACCTTTGTTTTCCAGGTGCAACTAGAAGGAGGCTCCAACCCCCTAGTTTCTCAGGCTACAACCTGAGGGAAGCTCGAACTCCCCAATTCTCTGGCTACAACTAGAAGGAGGCTAAAACCCCCTATGTTCTCCAGCTACAACCAGAAGGTTGCTACAACCACTTGTCCTTGCTCCGTCCTGCCAACCTGAAGTAGAAGTAGAATGATGGAACCACTATCA